>WAAB01003204.1:0-14342 GCA_013389865.1 Piaya cayana | reverse complement strand
GGTGGCCCTGCTTCCTCGGCCTTTCACTGTTGTGATGTTTCTAGTATTGCAGAGCTGCAGAAAGATCTTTAAAACGTGCGTTACAATCAATGCAAGGCAAAGTTTGTGCTTGGAGTGGTGTAAATAGTGCATAAATCTTCTTGCTGTCTGCACCGAGGCGAGTCCTGTCTCCAGAGCTTCCACTGGCTTTATTGCTGTTTTTCCCCTTTGCAACACTGGATTGACTGAGTTTTTCTTGGCTCTCTGTGTCTTGTCAAAACAAAAAAAAAACCAACAACTCAAAAGAGCTTTCTGGGGTGCATTTTGATGGGTTTTTCTGTGCTACTGAAAGAGGAGATGGTTCTTTCAAAACATGCAACTTATTTTACTCGCTTTCATCCTGACTTTATACATGGGTCAGCTGAGTGGTGGTGGCACTGCCTACATCACTTTCTTCTCTCCGAAAGTTTTTCCCTTCTCCCTAGCAGAGTTAAGAGTTAGAAAAGCTCACTTAACCCTTTGTAACCAGCAGAATTGACTTCCATTAATGTTTTGAGTGCTTCAGGCAAAAAAGCATTAGTCTGTTACACCTCCTCTGAGATGCCTCCTCTGCAGCGTTGAGCAGGTTGAATGACAAAGCAGGCATTTACACTCAGCTGAAGATCACTTACAAAGAAAGAGGAGGCTTGTAGCTAAGTTGTTGGGAAGTGAAAAGTCTCAGTTCAGCTCCTCCTTTAACAAGCTCTTGGCGTGACCCTAGAATGAGCAATCTCTCCTTTTCCTGACCTTCCTCTTTTCTTCCAGAGGAAGAAGTTGGTACAAAAACTATTGGGGAGCTGTTCGAGGGGCATGGCAGTAGCAGAAGTAGTTCCTTACCTCCCTGAGCTCTGACCCTTCGTGAATAAAGTGGGTGTAACACTGCTTCTTGTGTGTTTTCTGCCCTTTATTTAGTGTGGGAGGCCTGATCCAACCAGAAGTGTTCAGCATAATACAAATATTACATGGGAATTAATTTTCAGTGTCTTGTAACCCCTTGTCCATGTAATTTCAAGTTAACCAGTTCTGGTAAAGTGACTGCAACCTCATATTCCACGTTTGTTGGTTCTGTTTGCTTGTGGGTCTCCTTGGATCTCTGCATAGCGATGAGATCTTGAGGAAGAGCAAGAGCCCATTTCACTTAGCCGTGGAGTAGGTTGTGAACAGGTCTGTTGTCGAGGCATTTATTGTTTTTCAACTTAAGTTATGGTTTCATATAAATAAAATATGTAGCTAGTCAATGCCTGGGAAATGCATTCTTTTCCTTGTGAAATATTTATGGATGTCAGTGCCTACTAAGTACCCAGTCAATTTTGAGAACTGTGGCTCTAGTAGGAAGGCTTGGTTGCTTTTTAAGTCTTGGGCAGGGACTGGCAGGGTGGGACAGCCCTGTTAGCTGAAAGGCTGGGAATCTGCCCTTTTATCTCCTGATAAATCTGCCACTTTATCTACCCCCACCCCTTCCCCTTGTGTGTGGTCTCTCAGCCCACCAAGGGTTTTGTAAATGTATTTTATGTCGGGGGAACCTTCTGCACTGACAGCAAAGCAAGAGAATCCTTTCCATCTCTGGGGGCCAGGTACAGTATGAACTGGTAAAAAAAGATGATTCCTACTGCAGCTGAAATCCATTGGGATTTTTCCTTGTCAATCAAACAATCAAAATTGACTGAATATTTTCTATAACAAATGATAGCCTCCCAAATGCTGTCACTATTCGTATGAAGGGCAATTCTGCCCTGTGGAGAAATCCCATGTGTGGCTTCTGCGTTTCTCAGGTCCTCGTGGTGGAAATGAGAATGAATCCAGCAGCGGGTTCACAGGTTGGATAATCCGATGGGACGGGTATGTTTGGGGTCTTTGAGACCTCCGGTGACTTTTTCTAGCCTGTAAGGTCTGCTGTGATTGGAGGTAAAGAAAAGACACGCTCAGTCTTGACCTCAGGCAATAGTTCATTCTTCACATTCCCTGTTGTGAATTACACCCTTTCCAGCCCATGCTCCGCACCGCTCTTCGATGAGACAGGGTCTTTGTAATGAACAAGACTTCTAAGTGGGCACAGGATTTTAATTTTTTTTCCAAGAAACCAGTATGCCAGTCCCTGAGCTTCAAACAGGCACTTGGGGTGCAGGGGTGAGCAGGTGCTGGAAGTATCTCAATAACCAGAGAGGAGTGGAGATGGCTGAGAGTCTCACACAATGAAGTTCAGTCCAGGGAAAAAACAACCTGAATTGAAGACTTTGCAAATCTGTTTGAGCTGACTCAACAAACCCCAAGAATGTAAGAATTTCAATAATAAATTTATTTTTTTGTCCAGTTCTGTATCTCGCAGACTGCAAACAGCCCAGACCTCTGAAACACTCACTGCATTTTCCTGCTTGGTGGCCTGAGGATGGGTGGGTTTCTGGTTTTTTCCCCATTTAATAAACATCTCTCAAGTATCTGAAACTCCCACCGCTAAAGCCTTATCTCAGCAATCTAAAATGGTGCATTTCCCCCCCTTACCTACGTGTCACATCATAAACATCAGCTTTAGTAATAAATATTTCTATTTTATATGTATATTTTTTTGCCTTTGTCCCAGTTGTCTTTTCAAGGCTAAGGGCTTCCGTGCGAGATTCTTGCTGCATGTTTAACAAACAAATAGTGGAAAAATAAGATATGCTGATGTGGGGATTATTATACATAAATCATTGAAAAATGCTCCTTTTTTTAAGAGAAGGGAATCACAAAAGGAGTCATTGACCTGAATAAAAGAAGCTCAGCTGTACTCCAGAGAATTTGCCATTTTCGATACATGTTAGTGCTCGCTAACAATTGTAATTTATTAATCCTGTTCTCTCTTCTTTTCCTCTCTCCTTGCACATTTGCTTTTTGTTGTAAGCAAGAATTGTATTTATTTTCTAAGAGTGCAAATTGATCTCCTGGTCACCAATAACCACTAAAAGCTACTTGATAGTCAAAACAATCTCTCCAAAGACTCGTAAGCAAAGTCGGTAGAAAAGGCCTCCTCACTAGATCATTCAATTTTAATATTTCTAAGAGAAAAAGCTGTATTTGCATCCTGACGCAGAGCCAAGGATTTTTCTGGCCCCATTTCCAGATCATAACTCTCTTCATGGTCTGTTTGGAAACAGAAGCTCCCTGCCTGGTGCAAATTGATGTAGCTCTGCTGCTCCAGATGAAATACAGTTGGCTGTGCTGATGGACCCGGGGATACAGAGCAGTGATACGGGTTTCTCATCGTTTCTGGAAAACCAGGGTGTCTGTTTTGCTGTTTAAATGGGAGCTGAACTCTTGGGAATTGTGCTTCTCGTGCAGAGAAGCCAGAAAGAATTTAGAGAGCGCTGCTGGATTACTGTGTGTTATTCTTGAGAAGGAGATAAGCCTCTATACAAGAGGAAACTTTACTTGTTAGGCAGTTATCAGGGCCCTGTTGTCATGTTTGGCATCCCAAAGCTTCTGCCAAGTGTGTGTCCGTGTCCACTAAGAGATGTGCTGGAGTCTTCCTCACATCTCTGTTTTCCAGGTGGAGATGCAGCAGTTCAGTGTTTTATAGCCCAGCAAATTCTGCAAAGGAAGAGCCGAGAAATGAAAACTAGTCCAGGTTTAGGCACAAAGCAGCACCAGAGGAGTTGCAGAGACTGGGCATTAGGGAACATTTCTTTATGGAGTGGTCAGGCCCTGGAACAGGATTCCTGGACAGGCAATTGATGTCCACATGCCTCTCAGACACTGACAGGTCTGCGACGATGCCCTTAACACCTTGAGCTGTTGGGCAGCTCTGAGCGGGTCGGGCAGTCGAACAGGATCACTGTGGGTCCCCTCCAACTGAAATATTCTCTCCTATTCTCAGCAGAAAAGGTAATTAGGTTGATGACAGATGCCTTATTTTCACTCACCTGATACATCCCACATTATTTCACAAAAAAAAACCCATAGTGAAGACAGCCAATAGCTGAAAGGAGTAGAAACCACTTCTCTGTTAGCACCAGAGCTGTAGCAAAGAGCCCAGCTGATTCTGGCTGTGCAAGGGTCTTGCACAACTCCTGCCAGTTTCTCTCTGAGACCAGCAGCAGCAAAATGAGATGTTAAGAACCAGCAATGCACAGCACAAAAAAAAACTGCCCACTGGCCTTTCCAGTGTGGTCTCCTCCTGTTTTATCGTAAAGAATGCATCTTTTCTGGTAAACAAACCAACCCAATAATGCACTTTGGGAACTGCCAAAGAATTTAGGGGCTGATTTGTGGCCTAGTGAGGTAACAGAAGATGCTCCTTGTTGCACATCTGTTGGTCACTTCTTTAGAAACGGTTGCAAGGGAAAACCCTCAGCTGGTCAGATGTTAAATCTCTGGTGTCAGACCAAGAGCTCCTTCATACAAAAAGTGCTGAGTAAAGCTGGCTAGGAAGTGAAACATCTGTTCTAGGAAAAATGTTGATGGTTTAGAATTTTTGTCTCATCAAAATAAAGATAAGGCCTCCTGTTAACGAGCGAGTGAGCAGAGCAGACATTTAGCTCACAGTGTGCTGAAGCCTGGAGCTGAGGGTTTTCCTATAAAGGTGTGGGCAGGAGACCAGGGTTCATCGACTCTTTGCTGACTGGGATCACGATGAAGCACAATTGCTCCTGTTGGATTGGATTCTGACTTCATAAAAATCCCATTCCTCGAGGCAGAGAAGAGATGGTGACCTGGGGTATTTGCAGTGACTGTGGGAAGACTACAGCAAATCCCACCTCTGCTTTCTTTGGAGCCACCTCAGACTTTCCTCTATCACATGCTATAAATCCGCATCGGCATGGAATGTGCTGACCACTGGGCGATGCTGGGATCCTTTCCCAATCAGGTGGTGTCCATCAGCCTCAAGCCGAGCTGGAATATCCAAACTGGTGTGTTTCCCACAAAAAAAATCAGTTCTGGGAAATCAGCAGTTTCTGTCCTGCTCCTCCCTCCCCCCCAAATTTTTCTTGGAAAATTTCTGACCAGCACACTGAGCACTGATGAGGTTGACTGACCACTCGCATCCTTCCAACATTGATGTCTTTTTATTTCAAAACAGTCTCAGAGCTGCTCTTCTGGGCNCTGTTGAGTGAAGATGAACTAGGAATGTCTGTGTGGAGAAAGGAGGAGGAAAAGAGATAAGGAGGTCAGAGAGGTCTAGAAAGAGCACATCCCTAGCAGAAAGACAATGGAGATGTGTGTCCTCACGTCGTTATTGCGTGGGCTCGTCAATGTGGCCATAACCCTGCACTGCCCCAGTGCACAGTTGCTGTCCTCAGAAACTTCTAGAGTGCATAGATGGTATAGGCAGAAGCCAGCGATGTGTTTTTCTCATGAGTAAAACAAGACTGAAGCAGAGATAACGTGCAATAAATAGAAATATAATAGTATAATCGAAGCATTGTATTGTTGCCATTTTATATACGTGAATCGTAGGTCAGGTTACAGCAGTGGTTTAATCCCTCTGTGCCCGTATCACCCATTGCTGTGGGCCCTGTGGGTTATCAAGGATACAGCCGCGTTCTGCTCTGTGAGTCCTGAGCAGGATTTTCATGACTGAGATAGAGAATGGAATCACTGACTCTTCAAGAAACCTCGTCAGAGAAAGATCCCCTTCTCCAGTCCCACAGCTTATTGTCCACACGGAAACCCAGCTGAAAACTCCAGCACTGCTTTATCAGCAAAGTTGCAAATATTTACTGAGGAACAGAAGTCCCTCCGGAAGAACCCTCTAATCCCAGCTCTGTATGCTTGTGACCCCCCTGAGCATGAAAACAACTGGGTTTTCTCAATTTTTCTTGCTGTATGGGTGGTCTCCAGCGTTATCCATAAATAATCCTTTTTTTTTTCCCCCCTTTGTACAGGATAAAGAGGATAATAACCACACCATCTTCACCAGCCCATGGAGAGAACAGCTGAAGGGAGCATGTGAAATTGTGATGATGAACAGCAGAAGAGGGGAAGGCTCCTCGCAGCGAGAGAGATCGAAGTGGCACCATGGGATGGGAAGCAAACGGAGACAAAACCTTTTTGGTTGTAACCAGGTAGGTCACTAGGATCAAGTTTGGAGTTGTGTATGGTGTTACTGAACAGAAAGGCAACAGGTTCTGCAGGCAAGAGAAAAGTGAATGCCAAAAAATCCATGCTTCAAACATTGTCTAAATTAAGGAAGGGAAACTGAAGCTCTGTTCCAAGAGGGGTTACTTCCTCTTCAAGCACCCAAGTGACTCTTAAAGACACTGATCACCCCTAGATTGCTGTGAAGTCACTGGCAATTGTGAGTAGTTGGCAACTATGGAGAAGTTTGGTGTCTCAACGTCTTTGCCTGCATTTTAAAACTGCAGCCTCTGCTTTTATTAACATTTGAGGCAGGTGAATTGATAAAGTGAGAGAATAGAAAGACCTGGTGCAGCAGAGGATTAAAGATCAGGGAAGGTGATGGAGAAAAGCGATTGTGACTGACATTAAAAGGCAGAAGTTCACTGGGATTTTTTCCTTATGTCAAGGTCTCCTTTTTATTGCCCCTTTTCCCTTTATATGGAATTGCACTGAAAAAAAGCTGCATCCTGGCTCTCCCACATCCATGTTTTATCATGGTCAATGATGTACACCCTTGTTAAATTTTTGTGGTTAAATGTCACCTGGCCTGGTGGAAGCAGGAGGCTCATACACGGTGCTGTTAGGACTGTCTCTGCTATTCCTCCTCATCTGGACATGTTTTCACCCCAAACCTAGGGCGACCTCATCACTAAAGTCACTTAAAATTGGAGCAGAGAATTTCTGCTGCAGCACATTGCGCTGGTATCCTGCAAGCAGCGGTTCTGTGCTGGGAACATGTTCCCTGGCTGCAGTCCCTCAGTCTGACTCTTCTGAGGCTTTGTGGCCAGATTGATGTTTAATTTTGGAGGTCCGGGCGATTCTGCCGCTTGGCTCTCCTCAGTTACACCAGGTCAGCCCTGGTTAGCTCTGGGATGGAGGGACCTCCAAGGAAAACACAGGTGTGAGCCCGCAGGAAACGCGCTGGTGATTTAGTAAGTGGCTCCGTTCCCTTAGCGTGAGGGTTGAACTGGTAAGTCTCTCCAGGGTTAGAGAGGGCAGCGCTGGCAGAGGTGACATCTGCAAAGGTTCAGAGCAAGATGGAAAATGATGTCTGTTTTTATTTTGTTTGCAAGGACATGAGGAAAAGTTCCTGCCATGGAAATGAGACACCTTTTATGGTATTAAAGTCAATGACACTCTGCTTCTGTAGAACAGGGGAGTGACCCTTGGAAAGATCACACCTGTGATATTCTAGGAGACCCCAAAACCTCCTTATTAGCCTTCTCTAGCCCTGCTGCTTGTGGAGAGCCAGCTCTGCTGTCTGTGTGAGGATCTCCTTGTTTACATGCCAACAACAGCTTCATTGCCATGATGGGTCACGGTAGGTTGTGCACAGAGTAGGTTTACAGGTGAAATACAACCTAAAATTGTTAAAGTGTGTTGGCTACTAAGATCACCTCCATTTGTGTTCCCTGGGACTTTAACAATAACAGCATGAGAGCTAAAACAGTCCTTGTAATTCGTGTGAATGACTACACTTGCTACAGTAAAATGCCTTAAGATGAAATCTATGCTCAGGATAGACTTTTGCCTCACGAAGAGATAACTTTTTCAGGACAATTATTGTCATTCATCGAGTGTATTGTTAGTCTATTGATCATGGACGTGTTCCATCTTTATTTGGGACTGTGCTGAATGCATGCTTGGTTTTAAAGCATTGAGGCTTCGCTGTAAAGTATCGAGTCGCTATTCATTACTGATTTATTGAAGTCTGTCATGGGAACAGACTGGAACAGCGCTAAGCGTTTTTGAAAGTAAAATCAAGTGAGTATAAAGCATATGCTTAATGTTAAGTGCCTGCTTAAACGCTGTCCTGAGAGAAGGATGGATTTCTCGTCCTTAACCGTTTCGTTTTAAATCATAGAGGTTGAAATTCAGGATTTGCTTCATTGAATCAGTCAACTCAGTATAAATGGGCTACGTTCACCTCGTCACCGCTGGTGTTTTCTATGCAGATGTGCTCTTGGCTGCTCTGTCTCATCGCTGCTTGTTCTGGTTCACTCTGGAGTTCGTTATGTTGCCAGTTACAGCCAGAATTGCCGCTTACTGTGGGAGAGGAAGGGGGAGCAAGTACAATTTCTAGATTTTCTTGTGAGTTTAGGCATCTTTGTGACAGCTTTGCTCATATTACGCTCTTCCTGGCATTTCCTGCTTTTGAAGTCATTAAAACCAATTTCATATTTATTAATAAAATGTCCTAATGTATCTAACACTTGATGAGCTCTGGCTGCTCCCTGCTTTTCTTTTTAATGTTTACACCTCTTGCTCCCAAGGAAGCGAGCAATGAACACATTTAACAGATATATCATTTAATTAGCCCCCAAAGAGCTAGCAATGAAAAGCACTATCAGAAACATTTTACTGCTTTAGAAAACACAAGGCTTCTTCATGAAGCTGCTACACGTAATTACAGAATCGTGCAGAAATAGATTGTTTGCACAGGGATCCTGTATGAACCGGGCGTTTATTAGTATTAATTTCTAATCATGCAAACGCTTCCACACGTGCATCTGAGCAGAACTATTGAAATCGGTGGGACAACTGTGCTGCTTGATGTTAGGTTACATGAATGGGAGTCTGTGGGGTTAGGGTTCCATTTGAGTATGTCCCGAAGAGCTTTGCCTTCTCCGAGAAGGAAAATGTATATCCCAGATTGGTGTAATTACTGTTGCACATACAGTATTGGCAAGGCGGATTTTCTGGGTGCCTGCAGTGTTTCAAAGCAGTTTAAGATACAGGCTCAAGGCTAACAGTTTCTTATTCCGACTTCTCTTCTGCCCCCTCCGCTTTTGATTCTGCATTCAGAGCTGCCACCAGGGTGTCAGCGCTGCAATAAATATGCATTTAGATAGCACCTCTTTCTGAAGTTTTCTAAACACTTTACAGACAGCCCTTTATATTTGCAGGTCTCAAAGTATTTTAAAAAACCTCTTTTAGTATTGTTATCCCTTTTATTATTGAGGGAGAAGTGGGTGCGTTTCAAGGGAAGTGACTGATGCAGGAGCTGTTGCTTTCAAATTAGATAAATTGGATTTATCCTATGGAAATTTTCTCTGAAAGAGCTCAAGTGGCTCTGAAGGAAAATGAAGTCTTGATTTCCATATTGCTGCTAGCCGATAGAGGTGGGATTGCATAAGGCTAATGAGCCTAGGACACCATATTGACCAGACACAGGCTACTTATCTCCACTCTGAAGCTGGGATATTGGGAAGAGAATCCAAGAATCCTGCCCCCCAGATTTGTTTGATGTGGGCAGGGGACGGTGGAGGTGTGAGATGTGGTAATTCTGCACCAAGGCCCTCCCACAGGTCAGTTTTACTCAGGGCTTTAGGGGAGACTGAAATTACATCCCGGAGTCTATTTTTTGTGTGTGGTTTATCTGCCTTGCATTTGGATTGTCCCTGAAATGCACAGATAATAAAACTGACCGCGTGCCCAGGCAGCTCCCTGCTTGAAAGATACTCAAAACCTGGAGCAGCGGAGAGCAAGCGCGTCCTCATGGAGCTGCTGAAATTGGCCTGACCCGCTGCAGCCAGAGTCAGTTCATCCTTTGCTGACTGACGCGCTGCTCTCGAATCCTGCCCACAGTCTCTGGCACATCCCACAGCATCCACACTGCTTCACTGAGGTGTCACAATCCCTGGGTAATGGAGCGTTACAGGGTCATCCCAGTGTATCGATCCAATCCCTGAAACAGCTCATTGAAGGGAAAAAAAATAATCTTCTCTTCCCCAACTACACAGAAGTTGCTAAATTAGAGAGCGCTACAGTGCTACAGAACCGTTCTCTGCCAGCAAAATGTATTTCCCGTGATGTTGTTGTGGGAAATGTCTTAAAAGTGGCAATTGGTTCATCTTTGAAGTCACTAACAGCCAAAACTGAAGGCAGGGATTGGTGCGAGAGGGCTGGAAACACAAGAAGACTTAAAATGTCTCTCTTACACGTGCTCCAGCAGAGAGAAAGGGAGAGATCTGATTGTTTTCTTACCTTTAGAATGTCTCTGTTGGTTTTAACAGTGCGGTGCCCTATGACAAGCTCCACACACACTCTGGGGTATGTTCTCAGCTTAATCCTTTGGGGTACAGGTCTGTAATACTCATTAACGTCAAGAAGCGTTAGGACCGACATCAATCTTTGCTCACTAAGATGTGAATCTGGGCTCTGATGTACTCCATACAGCATCAGTTGCTGACTGAAGAAAAAGAGTCATTCCAGCACCTAGAAAGCCTACTTGAGAGTTCCTAGACTAAACAATCGATCCAGCCAAAAAAATCAGGGATGAAATTTCTACTCCCTGCTTTGGTTCAAAAACACCAGCTGTGGTAGAGAAAGATTTGTACCCGACGGGCTCTGGCTCACACCGGAGCTCCCTAAAATCCCTTTGACTCACCAGCCAGCCAGACGTCCTCTTTAGTTCCACCAGAAACCTCGAAAAATAGATAAGCAACGGGCTCCTCAGTCAGCCTTCGGTGCCATACAGCTAGGGAAAACATCACGCTATGTATATACATAACAAGGACTGTTGATGCCAAGAAATTGGAACTAGTCTATAACAGACTCCTGATTTGTGATTTCTTTGGCACAGAGCCTAACAAAAAATCACTGTGATTTCCAACTACAAATATTTTTGGAACCACCAGACTTGCTCCCATGTGTATGGTAAATGAAATGAACGTTCAAAACCCATAAAAAAAGACCCAGAGGGAAGACTCCGATCAGAATATTAACATTAATCTTAGGAAGTCGCTAGGAACCATTCAAGCTACAATAATAAATTGCAATAAAGAAGGAATATAAAGGGCTTTTTTTCTCTCCTGTCCAGTGAGCAGGTGTTGCTGCAAACACTCTAATCTCCACAGCACAGGAGTGGAGTGCTTGCCTTTAAATTTTCCAGTTGTGTAAAATAAATAAATGACATTACCAGAGTATGTACAGCAATCCCTCTTATAGTCACTTAAATGTCCTTCAGGGAATTGTGCAGATACTGAGATAACGTAATGCAGCTCTCCGAGACCAGGCTGGAAAGTTTTCAAAAGCAATTCTTCTATCAACGGCTTCTGAGTCCAAACAGGAGTCTGAGTTCACTCCAGCTTTACGGTACGAGCTGCTGCCAGGCCACTCGCCTGTGACCGGGTCCCTGGTCATTCGGCCTGAGAAGTCGAAGGTGTCAGCGTATGATGCTCTTGCAGCGCTCCTGCTCTGGAGCGAGAGGCCGAGCTGCATCTCTCTGACCTGGCACCTGTTCTGAGCTCTGCCTTTGGTCTTACTGGCATCCAAAGTACCTTATCAACAGTGGCTCCATTTTTAAGACTCAAGATCACTTTCAGAAGCACTTTTCCTTGCCCAGCAGCAGTTAGACTCATAGAATCACTAGGTTGGAAAGGACCCACTGGATCACAGAGTCCAACCATTCCAATCAGTCGCTAAACCCAGGCTGCACAGGGCTGTTGTCTAGATGATGTGGGTATATATGCTCAGTCTTAAGCCGTTGCCTTCAGATGCTTTGATCACAGTCTCTAACACTGAAATAGAACTGTAGTTCTCTCTGGACAATATTTGATTGTAAAACTTCGTATGAAGAGTGATCAGAAAGAGACTCAAATCAAACCAGACCTGCCTTTTTACTTGGTTGGATTTTTTTCTCCAGTTTGGTGTTCTGAAATTTAAGAGGTGACAGAAGACGTTTCTTGTTATCGTTAGGAACACAGTCTACCATGAGCGGCCTGTGATTCTACCGATAGTGTCCTAATATTTGCACTAATAGGTGGGAAATAAGGTGTGCAGGAGTTTCTTAATGCAGTAAAAAGTTGCTTTCCAGCTCAGACACCAACTCCCAGTGGCAAACACATTCCTGTTGTCATGGCAAAGTAATTCTTCCCACCTAGTTATTTTATCGTGTTCACTCTATTTCTGATGCCACTTAGACTCCAGGGAGCCTGGGAAGTCCCACAGCAAAGGCTGCTCTGCAGAGCTCCCTGGCTCAGCAGCAGCAGTGAGGAGCTGGAAATTAATCCGTGTTGAACTGTATTATTGAAACTTCTGGGATTCACTCAGGGCTCTTTGGGAAACAGAGGTTAATCTCAAATCCTGAAAAGTAAAGCATCATGGAAGGTTTTTTATCACACGTACGATGCGATTTACTAAGAACCGTATAAACGTGGAGTGGCTTCAGTGTGTTTAGAGTGTCCCTGGGATGAGTTTTGTGTGTGCAGCCTCACAGAACAGTGAAATTGTCCTCCCAGGTATTAGCAGTGCTCTATTAATAGTCTGTTAAGTCCCAGGAGCAAATGAAAGACGCTTCAGATGGCTCTTGAAAAATGGATCAGTATCTGCTCTGAAACTGGACCCCAAGCATGGAAACATAAAATAGATTGTGGCTGAGAGAGATTATTTTGGGGCCGCACAGTTTCTTACTCAGCTCCACACTCCTTTCCAAAAAGTGAACGTGTCCCAGCACCCTGAGATTAACGTGTGCATGGTCTGTGCGAACACTTGTTGGGCTCTGGTGATGCCTGCCCTGTCTTTATGGAACACGCACAGGGAGAAGCTCTCGTGCACTGGTTCTTGTCTTCATTCTACAAAGACAATGCTGGTTTTCCTCTTCAGCCTTTATCTCCATCTGTCCTGCTCAACACAGCTCTCCTGCTGCTGGGGATCCTCTCAGTCATTCCGAGCAAACTCCTGTGCTCCGTCTCCACCATTGTTTGCTCTCACGTTATGAACTTACCTGTGGGTGTTTACTTTGGTGCCACGACCTCGTATTTTGTAGCACTGTATCTTTTTTTTCTCCTTCCTTGATATTTTTTTCCCCTCAGCCATGATAACTCTTCATGAGAAGCTGCTTCATTTCTGCTTTGATCGTATAGAACGTACCGTATAGCCTGGGGTGAGGCAGCGCCGCTTAACGCGGATGAAATAGCTACAGACCCTCTTAGAAGTAGGGTTTAAAGAGGGATAGCAGAGAAATCGGATCCCTCTAGCTGGACAGCAGGCTGATAGGAGAACAAGAGCTGTGTGGTATTTGGCAGCCAGACAGTCTTTATTGTTATTAGACGAAGCAGAGCTTGTGATCTTTAGTCCTTGACCTTAACTGCAGCAGCGCACTCTTAATCAGACCTTAATTTAACACCTAACATGGTCACAGAAAGGATCGGACATGGGCTGCTGGTTTAATTACACGTGGCTGATATCATCCAAACCAATTTAACCTCATTGCTGCACGTTGGGCTCTGGATGGGAATCGCCCTTTAGAGACAGAAGTTTCCAACAGAAGGAAACAGCCATGCACGGTTCAAAGTTTTGTGCATTCACTGAAAAAAAAGAGAAGTAGCTACTGTTTTGGATACTCTGCAGATGTATTACAGCCTTTTCTGGAAGAAGTGGAATTAGCGAGATTTGCTAAATCTGTTTGCCCTTTATGCTTTCACTCTGGCATTTTAAGTATTTCTGATATCTAAAGATTAAGGACGTTGCTGATGGGATTCTCCCATCCACGTTCATCGCATCTGTTGCTGCTGTAGTATCTGATGACTGAATCGTATAACTGGGTAAAAAGGAATATTTATGGGTTTCACGATAAGATTTTTCACATTTTGCTGCTGCTTACTTTGTGCTCAGTTCTTCGCAAACTGACACAATATTTAGTTTTAACATTTAAATATGAACAGTCGTATTTTCGCGTGTTTTGACACATAATTCGATCTTTTTTTCTGAATCAGTCTGGAAATCTGAAAACATCCGAAGTCTTCAGAAAAAAAAAGATTGTTTTGATTACTCAAATTTCACTCAATTTTTTTTTCCCCACCCAAAACACCATCAGCAAACCAAATCCACAACAAGTACTGTAAATATTCTGCAGGTTTTTAAGGGAGTCACAGCTTCTCCAGTTTAATACCAACAGGTGGTTGTGACCATCACAGGTTTACTTGGAAGAGGTGGTGTCAAGTTTGCTAGAGGTCCATGGTTTCCTCTAGCCGGGCACTTTAGCAAAAATACTAATGAATAAAATTAACGTAGAATATTAACAAGCAGCAAGAGCTTGGTCTCTGCGACTTAGAAGATAGATTCCACCGCCAGGGTTTGTCACTGGCTTATTGAGACCTTGGGTAGGTCAAGTTGCTTCTACGGATGAACTCTGACTGCTCTGACTGAAGCGGTTTGAGACATTAACATTCTGCCTTGTCGGTCCCTCCTGTCAGTGAGGGGCCATGTGCCTTGGGATGGCCCAGCAG
>WAAB01003203.1:14688-111097 GCA_013389865.1 Piaya cayana | reverse complement strand
CCTCACAGGAAAAATGTCTTCCTTATATCCNGCAGCCACAGCGTCTCTGGGCAACAAGGGTGGTGCCTCACTGCCCTCACAGGAAAAATGTCTTCCTAATATCTCATCTAAATCTCCCCTCTTTCAGCTTATCCAGAATATCCAGAATCCCAGAACAATATATATTACATATTACACTGCTGTGTTTCAATATATATTACGTATTACACTGCTGTGNATCCAGAATATCCAGAATCCCAGATCAATACATATTACATATTACACTGCTCTATTCTGATTTGCCTACTGATTTTGTAAATGTCATTTACCTCTAAAGCTTCAGTCATAATGCAACCCATAACAGCACAGATGCGCAGAGTTCCTTCAGTTTCTAGTTTATTTAAGGAGGATTTCACTTGGTCAATTGGAACAAGCCAAGCACCAACTGCAGGGGTTGCGGTACTGAGGAGGTTCAGCTGCCTGTTGAGAAAAAGAAAAAGAATTAGATATTCAGTTCAGCAGCAGCGATCAGCAAGATTTTCTAATGCTGTTAATGAACAGCATTCAAATAGGTGGAAAATGACACAACAATACTAGAAAGTAACAAAAACAGGCTTATTGTTCAGAAAATTAAAACTGACAGCAAGTACCTAAGGCAGTTTTAGTTTCACTTGTTCACAGTCATGATTCCATCCACTCTTGCTACCACTATTCCCTCCATTTCCCATTTTTATTTGCTACTGAAATCATACAGTTTGAAATTGTCATCACTGACTGAATCCCATATCGATATCCCAATAGGGCATGAAGAACTTGGACTGAAGGGTCGAGGCAAGAACAGTAAGAAAACCACAAAGAGTATTTTTAAAATTATAGCTCTATACTGAGCTTAAACTACCAACAGACAGGAATATTTGGCTTGTTGTACAAAAACAGTATGAAAAACTATCGCAGGAACATCTGTCTTGAACTTTATAGTGCGATGGCAATATGATCATGGTTAAGCATCAGGTTGAACACCAGAAGCAGTAAGTGGTGCATCATTCCTGCTCAAAACAAATCCCTGTCCCTGCCTTACCCCTTCATATTGTTGAAATTACATTCAGAATCTACCAAAAATCAACTGATATTTAACAAAGCAAAATTGTAATTTTCTTTCTTTTAAATCAAGTAAAATTATACCTTGAAAATACATGGGCTGGAGAGCGCACGTTGGTAGGGGCTGCAAAACTAAACCAAATTTCTTTGATTGTTAACTTCATGCTGCAGGAGTCAGGGGGAGGAGGCATCAAGGGTATATCTTTTTTTAGATCATCAGATTCAACCCCTTCATCCTTAAAAAAAGAAACAGAGTCAAAAGTCAAATTGCTTCTGATGCGTTCACACTGAAATGCACTAACATACCACGCTGTGCACTGCACACAAGAAATAGTTTCATACGCAGTTAGGCAAAGAAAAATAAACTAACGCTGTCCACCCACTCTCCCAAGACAATACCAACAGATTTGCAGAGAGCTGAAAGTTAAGCGTGCAAGCAGACAGGACGGATGCAGCTGGCACAAGAAGGCACACGTGAACTTGTCAATTTTTTATTATGAATGTTAATCATCTAAAAAAAAAAATTAACCCAAGCCCAGTCATTTCTACATGGTATGTACATACCTGCTCATCTGAAACTGAATTTCCATTAATATCTGAAGATGGACTTATTCTGTCACAAGGAAGGTTATCATCAGACACATCAGTATTATAACCACTACCAGTTGGAGAATCTGAAGAGTTATTCGATGCAAGCAATCCACCTCTCTCTGTATCTCTTGATTTACCCATGACTCCAAATGTATTATACAATACTGCTCCAGATTGTCTTCCTCCTGTAACAGCACACACACACCAAAACTGTAAATGTCTGCCGTGCATAAGCATCTCTAAGTTATGCCCCACAGAAATGATCTGCACTTAAGGAGAGAAGCACATGACGTTGGTTAAATTTATCACTACAATTTTTATATGGCAATTTTACAGCTAGTTGAGGAGTTTCTGATACTTTGTTCCAAGCAGATGAAGAATACTCACATGAAGATTGTTTTTAAACACTACTCCCTGAAAAGAATAACTTGGGTGACAGAAAAGACATTTATACTGGGTATTTATTTCTTTGAATCAATCTTTCCCCTTCCAAAACAAAAGTCTGGCCCTGTATGCAGACACTTACTGAACATATGATTACAAGGTCAGGATTTAAGTTCAGAAACTGCTGAAATCAGTTCATATGGAATTAATTTGTACCCTATTCTAAGTGCTACTAATTAATAAAAGTTCCTTTACTGCATAATCTATGTGATACCATTTATTTACAACAGATATGTACTATTTACCATCACCTATATTCAGCAATTTCTAATCAATGAATTGCTAAACTGGAAGACCTAACAACAGAATCATTAGCAGTTTAATAAACCGAAGTCATATAAAGCCTATGTAAGCTTTACCTTTTATAGTTAAATTTTCAATTCCACACTCAAACATTATCCAACCCCACTTCTCTTGACTCGGACCAATACGAGTCACATCTGGAACAGCTTGTTGATCTGTTTCATCCACAAAAGCAAACTCATCTAACTCTTCCAAAGTAAAAAGAACTTTTGATTTCCCAAAAGGAATAGCTGTTATCGCACAAGTTCCAATATCTGTGAAAACAAACATATTTATGACTTTGTTACAAAATGAAAGGAACTTTACATCTTCAAATAGCTCTCTGAAGTTTACAAGGATTTGGGGGTGTTGTCCCTTCAGAGTTCCTCAAAAGAAAGAAAAGAGAATTGAAGAAGGAGCAAGGAAAAAAGCAGCACAGAAAGAGGAGAAAAACTTTGCTCCTAATGTGTTAATATGGGCTAGGTAGTTTTTAAGTTCGGAAAAAAACAAGACCCAGGTGACACAAAGTCAAAGTGTTGAGACAATCCCAATCTGAGTACATCTGCTGCCTTCATCTTTCTGTAGAGTCATGGTTTTGAAGATGGGTACAAACAAGCTCTTCAGATATTTATCTGAATCTGGCAACTGGCCTGAGATTACAAAAAAAAAAATAATCCTAATAACACCTAAGATTTAAGAACAACAAAAGACAGTGATACTGACGGGCCTCTTGGAAAACATGGTTTAGTAGAAATGCATTTGGTATTCACCACAGCACACTTAAATGGTATTTAGAAATAAAGTTCTAATTTTAATTCAAAGCCTGCTTGCCGGTTGGAAGCACGTCTTTGTGCTGGGAAGATGTAAAGCGCTAAGTCTT
Source organism: Piaya cayana (assembly GCA_013389865.1). NCBI lineage: Eukaryota > Metazoa > Chordata > Aves > Cuculiformes > Coccyzidae > Piaya > Piaya cayana. The sequence goes on along the minus strand of WAAB01003203.1, from coordinate 107,823 downwards.
ACTGATTCCTTAGAAAATACAGACTCAAGCAGTTTTTAATTCGTTATGATCTTCGCTGTCCGAGATCCAGGAGGGTTCAATGGCACCTTGATTTCTTTGATGTTAGGATGTAGCTTAAATATAAATCCTTTCTTCTACTGACATTTCTGAAGGAACATTTTAAATAATTTTGTACCTATTGCCTATTAACTCTGAGAGCTAAATGTCAAATATCTGAGGGAAAGAACTACACTCAGTCAATTTATATTCCCTTCCAGTCCTTGCTCTCTGCCCCCAGCTTATAACTGCAGTCACTTCTGAAGCATGCAAGAAATGCTAAGATCCCTGAAAGACATTTCTCAAACCTTTTAAGTAGAAGATGATGAGTTTTCCTGGTTAGAATTTAAAAATTAATTGGCCTTCTTTAATCATAGAATGGTTTGGGTTGGAAGGGACCTTAAAGATTATCCAGTCCCAACCCCCTGCCATGAGCAGGGACACCTCCCACTGGATCACACTACTCAAAGACCCATCCAGCCTGGCCTTGAACACCTCCAGTGTGTTGCAGCACACCTAATATCTGCAGCATGCACAACACAGGACACTACTGTGAAGATTCTACACATAACTAAGTGAAAACAGAGTTAATCTTTTTAACACTCTCACTGTTTTCCTCATATCTCATTTGCTCACCCATCTTTGCACAGCAAAGACTTTTTTGGGGGGGTTTTTTTAGTCTATTCTGTGGATTTTACTCATAGTTGCTTCACAGAGCTCTTCCTCATGTCCTAAAGTTCCCTGTTCTTTAAGGGATGGAGAAAAACATGGCACTAACTGGGACAAATTTTGTCAACACCGAATCAGTTTTAACCAGAACTACCTCTACTTTCAGTTAGCTTTTCCAAGTTAGCTTTTCCAGGATCAGGAGTTACAGCAGCTGAATTTAATTCACAGCCTCATGAAGCAATTTCCTCAATACAAACAAGAAGGAAGACAATTAAGTGGATCTAATTTTCAGTTTTATAGTTAAAAATCTACAGGTTGTCATGCCAAAATTGCCAGTAAAATAGGCACATTATGCCTGTATTGAAATTGTGAGAAAGCAGCAAGAAAGGAAATAAGTGTAATTCATTCCCTGTAACAATGACAAAAAAAGGTAGTTGAGGAGATATCAGCTGGGAAAAAGGGAGCTCAGCCCTGAAATTTTACCAGTGCATGTTGATATTTACAATGCAACCTCCACCTGCCTCACAAACTGCTTAGAATTTCAGCTTGACAGTTTCCACTCTGCCTACACTAAAATCCATCACTTCAGTAGAATCACAGAAAATTATTCAGAGAAACTATCCTAAACTTCTTCCCACAGTATCTGCAAAACCTCCAGGTTCCAACGTCTTTTTATCTGTGTTGATAAGACCATCACAACAAAACTACAAAATCCAAGCCAACTAAACCCACTTGTTTCTATGAAAACTCATGTTTCCACAACTTAAAAAAAAGCTTACCTGTTGTATCAAGGCCTCTAAGTTGTCCGTGAACGCGATGGATGTTCAATTTAGCAGCAATTTCTTTTCCTTTTTCTGCTCCAGCATTGGATCTCAGTGAGCCAGAAGACTGGGGCTGCATTTTACTGGTTTGAATGTAACGATCAAATGTGACGCAATTCCTCCCGGTTTCTGCATTGTTTGAAGTCTCCTCAACTATACCCCTTCGAACAGAAGGGAAAAAAGAAATTAAACAAATGCCATTGCATTTGATGGAGCTTTTAAAAACATTTTAAATGACTCTGGCACAGCAGAGGGGAAAAGAATTCTTTGTAAGACAAAAGACTTTGGTAGAAAAACCAGTGTAAAAATTATTTTTATAATACATGGTATATAAGCAAGAAAGTTAAAATTAAGGTTCCAAAATTATTCCAGAACTGTTCCACCACTTCTTAAAGAACCTGCAATTCTAATTAGGTAGCAGATATTGATTTATAAAACACAGATGACACGTTGTATTGTTTAACTCAAGTCATGGTAACTTGTTCAAATACTCTTCAGACCTGCACAAAATTGGCATCACTGCATGTGTTTTGACTAACTTAGCAAGGAAGAACCACAAAGAGGGACGTGTGTTATTCTTACCTATTCATACGAACTTGCGTAGCGATTCTATCAAAACACAAAGCTACTAATGAAACATGAGTCACAGTTTTGCCAGAAGACACCCCTGGGGATTCATCAACAGATGCTTGTAGTAAACACAGGTTCACCTGCACATGAAATTCCACCAGAAGGTAAAGAAATTTAGAAAAACACGTTACATTATGTACATAATTCTGATATAATATTGTCTCATACTTCTTAGGAAAATGAAAAAAAAAAAGATAAACCCATCACAGCTAGAAGATGTAAAAAAATTAATTATTATTACGTATTAATTAATAAATACTAATTTATTATTTAGTAATTATTAAGACATGGCAGTCAGTTATCCCTACAGTGGTTGTTAGTCAACTTGCACACCTACCATAGCAAAACTGCACTGCTCCAAAACAGACTATCCTGTTCAGAACATTAATTATCTAGCACAAATACAGAGCTTCCCTTAAGCTTTTGGAAAACTAACAGGGATACAAAATGAGTTTAATTTGTAAGACATGTCTACTAGTCAGCTAAACAAAAAGTTATTACCTTTGGTACAGTAACGTTGGCCTGAAGACCTTTAATTGTCACGTTATCTTGCTTAAGTGACAGACTGGTCTGTGCTGGTCCCTGGTTTGTGGTTCCTGTAGTGGTAGTTTCTATTTTTGTTCCTCTAATATCCTGCTTCGAAGATAACTTGGGAGGAGAGAAAAAGTAATTTATTCTCACTGAAACTCAGAGCTGTTAAGTTGAGCTAAAGAGCAACAGGACAGTTGATTAACATTGACGCAGCAAGAGATTCTGACTTCATTAAAAGCGTAATACCATGATTTCTAGAACACTTATAGCACATCTAGATCCACAAGGGTAGCAATGCCATTCTGCAATAAACTTTGTAATGACCCTGTTTCAGCTAAAAGTTTGAGTTCTACATCTGTAAATTATATAGAAAAACTTATTATGAAGTAAATAATTAGTGTCTGTTACACTGTGAAGTCTAAGAAATAATAAAATATAGATATAGATATTAACTTGGACAGAAAGAACTCCTAATTCTGTAGAACTACCATATAATTCTTTTCAAGCTAAATAAATTTTTGAAGGTATCAGATGAACTGCAAAAAACCCACGTGCACTTGCACAGCTGAGTCTGAACTCCCTTCGCCCTCGCAGAGATGTCTGTACTAGTATTAAATATTAAAAGATATATTGCTGATATGAATATAATACATAAGAATGGCCGTTATGATAATTTCTAAGAACAGAATATATGATCTCATGCAAATTACTGCAGCTACTGACTAGAGGGTCCAAATTAGAAAAAAATAACTTCCATCCTGTAAGAGATTTCTAGTCACTGAAAAATCATAGAATCAATAGGTTGGAAGAGACCCACTGGATCATTGAGTCCAACCATTCCCACCAGTCTCTAAACCAATGTAACAGACGTAACCAGATGTAACAGGTGATTATAAAAATGCACATACATTAGGCACAAGATTAAAATAAACAGCATTCCAAACTACTATAGCTTTTTAGCTACTAGAACACTGAAGTCAATTAAAACTTTTTCTATGTAAAACATAGAAAATAATATTCTTTCAAATCTTTGTGCATTTCTCTCGTTCTCTTTCTTACATTTTCTGAGAAGCTCGTTTTGCTGTTCTGTACAGCGTCTCGAAGAACTTTGCAGTGCAGATCATCAACGATTGCTGCTGGGTGTCGAGAGCTGGCACAATGCACCATGGCCTCTATGTATCTGAGGGAGGAAACAAGGACACAACAGACCAGTCAAACTTCCACTTTCACATTACACACCATTAATAATGTTTAAATACAAATACAGAAGGAAAAATTAAGCAGTGACAGACACAATGGGCACTTCCTAGGTCAGCACAACATTCTCGCAGGTTCTTCACAGGAAACACGGAATTACATTTACTAGGTACAGACTCTGCTGTTCCATCAGTCACATTATTTACTTCTTTTACATCAACCTTTGCTGGACAAACCAGCTTTGATTTTAGACAATTTTTAGCACAATCAGTTAACGCTGCAGCAATACGAGTAAAATGAATTACCTGTCCAGTGCCTCTGCTACAAGAGGGGTCAGAACTACATCTACAGTTCCTTTGACTTCTACTATTGCTGTTGTCCGCGTCTGGAAGACAGGGTGATCCAACGTCCACTCTTCTGTGATTGTTTCATCATCTGTATTTTCTGCAGACTTCTTGTCCAAAGGAGTATAAGGTGTACTAAACAAGTCAAATACACATTAATAATCTAGATATGAAAAAGAAATATGAAACCGTCCCGGTATCATTTTAATTCCTAATAAACTGCATATAGTGGCAGGTTTCTTCTACTGCATAGCTTGGAAAGCATGCAAATACAATTCCAGGGCAAGGTCTTTCCCAAGATTAGAGTTCAATTTTGGTAATGCAATGGACACTTGCACATCCCAAATTCATTTAAACTTGGTTGCAATTCGTAATCCTGAAAATGTATGAATGAAATAATGTCATGTTTTCACAGTGTACTCTCTTTTTCACCAAACCCAAATACTTAATAATAGAATAGTCTGTTCTAAAATAGATCTGTATAGAAAACTACTGCTACAGATCATATTTTGGGAGGGTTAAGATACTCAACAAGATTATCAGGAAAATCCTGCTCTTAAAAATACGTCAATAATGTGATGCAGTATTCAACTTACTTAGATGTTGATCCTGTGAGCTGCATGCCTCTGTCCAGTAAGGAATTAGCTGTGAGACCCTGTTTAACAATCTAAGAGTGCAAAGAAATCTATTACATTCCTTTCAGATACGAAAAAAATACCAAAGGAAAGCTCAAATAAAGATTCTCCTTACATTTTTTTTCCCAAAAGCATCCCTCATATGCAGATTCCTCAATACCAGGTACAGAAATGCCTTTAAAAATTACTTGATTACGAAGATAAATAGTGACTAATTGCTTTAAAAACAGACTTCATATACTAATCTACAAAAGGTTTGCATGAACACAAAGCTTTTGCTGCAAAGTTGTAACAAATTAAATTCCAGCGCTCAGACACCTATTTTCCATTATTTTTCATGTCTTTTATTTTAGCTCCTTCCTTAAGCCTGTACGCTCATACCTCATCTCATGAGGGAATCCAACATTTACGAGTCATCTGCTAAATCTGAGTCTCAGTTTTACTTGGAAATAAAGCATTTTCAGCCTAGATTATACTTTATCATTATTAAACATACTGCTGCTGAAGTTCTGTGTAATGTGCATTTTAAACAAAACCCACATAAATATCCTCCAGTTGCGTATCATTCAACAGGCAGCATTTTTAAGTGCAGTAACAATTTAGAACACACATCTTATTCACAGAATTCTAACGCCATCTTTTCTTTTCCACAACCTCCCAGCCACACAGCCTATATCTGAACTCAGAAACCCAATGTATTCCTTAACTAAAAGGGAAGAAGTTTCAAGTTTCTCATGGCTTTATCTACCTGACAGGTGTACTAAGTAATTTTAACACAGTTTGAATCCTTATTCCTTTCTCTACTTCTCCTTTCTCCATCTTCCATACCTTAAAAGTCGGGACAGAAAGTTGCTCAAAAGATGACGAACTCTCCTCACTCGTTGGTGTGTCAAGATCTAAAGGACGATGTAATGAGGATTTGGAAGTTCTTTTGTTAGTTGGATGCTTTACTGACCAATTGATCACCTGGAACTGAGTAAGATAATTTTGGTAACATGCCATTACAGGCTGCTGGGAAGTTATTTGCTCACTTTCCACAGTCTTTTCAGATTCCATGACATACATGTTCTCAACATGCTCATCGTCTCCTCCCAGAGCTGAAACAAATGAAGCCTGTGAAGGGTGAGTCTTAATTGGCAACGTTTTAACATCCTGACTCATTTCTCCATGGATTGTGCTTGTTAAGGGCCCTTCCACACTGTGGTAAATTGACCCTCTACTATAATCAATTTTCTGAGCTTGTTTTTTTCTCTTCTTCCTCCCTGGGTAGGTTCCTGGACCTTCATCACTACTAATTGGCTCAAACTCTTCTGCTGCAGAAAAATAAGCTTCGCTATCAGCCATTGACATGCTGGAATCCATTGAGCGGTACTGGTGAAATGAGTTCGAATCCGCAGATGGAGTATATGGAAAAGAACCAAAGCTCCTCCGCTGCTTCGGGGAGTCCAAGACGTTCTCGTCACTGCGAGACACGTCGCTGCTGAACTGCACACCAACTGGAACAGGTTGCTTGTCTCCGTAGAAGGCTGCTGTGAGGCTCTTGGTGCTCCCGAGCCGGGTGGAGCACACAGACGCTTGCCGCTTCAACGGGGACCTCATGGGAGATTGACCAACAGGTCTTTCCTGATTGCCAGGGGATGCTGGGCTGCCTTCTGCACCCTCAGCTGCAACACTGGAAACAAAACCTAAAGGTTAATTTGTTTATTTTACTACTAATGCATTTCGTTTTACATTACAGAAGCTGTCAAATGCTTCAGTGATCCCATTACTCTCTATTAGCAGAGCAATTATTTTCATAACGCTGATTACATACTAAACATCTGCATATAGAGGATGTAAAAACGAACATTATCAGCAAGTGCTGGTGTCTTACATGCTGGATTTTATACCCAGCTCAGGCAACTGCCCCCTATAAGGGATCCAAATTTGCATCCAAGCTAGGTAATGCATCCCAGCAGCACCATTAGAAAATAACCAACACGTTATAAATTGCTAAATATAAGGGGGTTTCCTGTCATAACATGTTTAAGAGTGGGATTATACTTCTACCTGGACAGAGAATACTAACCTTCCATGACCATCTTCCCTTCTTGCACCAGATAAGAACTCCTTCTGTCCCAAGTGTTCTTCGGTAGTTGACGATGGGCTGTCCTTCTCACCTGCAAGCAAGGGGAGCGCAGCACTGGAACTGCTTGTTTCCTCCGAAGACGATGACGAGCTATGGGAACGCAATGGCACTTGCAGGCTTAGATGTTGTGCTTTCCTTTCTGTTTCTATACCCATAGATCTGCAATCCCAATCTTTTCGTTTTACGCCATTTGCTTTACCTAGGATCAGAAACAGAAAATAAAAACTTCAGCTAACGCAACTGCAATGATCTCTTCCCTGCCAACTGAAATAAAAATCCTTATTTAACAAAAGCCTTAGTTTTGAAATGTATACACATATTAGCATACTGAACTAGCAAAAATGAATTAGATCATAGCAGCAAAACATCAGATTGCCTTCATAAATCGATTTCTATGTGAGATGAAGAGATGTAAGTAAAAATACTTGGTTTTAGTCGGGAAAGAGTAGCAAGTTAATATAAAAAGTCAACATATTAAAGTTTGCTCTTAACTTTCAAGCTGCTGCCTGCTCTTAGAAGGGCCCATGCCACTACAAGACCTTTTGCACAAAAGCACAAGTAGTACTGATTAACCAGAACTGGAATGACTATAATTATTAATGTGCAGTTAAGAAATTATACTTTTGTCAAAACTGAATAAAACTGCAGTACAATGCATTCTCACCATCTAAAATTTTAGGGATCTCCTTAGTAATTATCCATTCTCCTGGCTGCAGTAAAGACTGCCCATAAAACATATCGGATTCTGCACTTGTACTTGAGAAAGCAGAGCTGCTTGAAGGTGTCAGTTCCTCAAGTTTGAAAAAATCTAATCCTGTTAGTGTGCCACCAAAGAATCGACAACCACCAAGGCAGCCACACTTGTTCTTGCTTCTCTTGTTCCTCAAGTTGTCATCAGGCCACAAAAACCACAGCCTAGAGAAAGGCAGAAAAACAGAAAAAAACATGATCACATGAGCCTCGGTACATTTAAATTCAATGAAAATAAGATTAAAAGATATTCTTCTATGTGAGTTCCTATTTCACTGGGCTTTAAATGAGAGATTTGTACCTGAAATGCAGACATAAAATGAAGTATTAGCTCCAGAAAGGAGACAATCACAAGTGGATGGACAATGCTGAAGCACAGAGTATGTCCACCTGCCACAACACACAGTAACAGCCCTTTCTCTCCACGTGGAGGCGTGCTGCAAACACACTCCACTCTGGTTTATATTGTTAATGTCAGAGGCAACTGCTCTTCAGGGATATACAAATCACAGTTACACCAAGCTTCTTGTACATAGCTTGCTCGGGACTCTTTTAGGGACTGTTTTGAGTCCAGTCTGAGAACAAAGGCCAAACTCTATGTCCACCTCTTTCTGATCTTCATTTTGAGACATAAGGGAGGGAAAAGTTAAAAGTTTTGCCAAAAATCACAGAGTTTTAAATAATCTAAGTACATTCAAACACAGTTAAGCATTCAACACATGTTAAAAAATCATAAGACTACAAGAAATTGTTATCTATGTAAGCAAAAAAAGCCTCAAAAGGAAACCACAAGCCCCTATGTTTAGATGAGACGTATTAACTTACAACCCGCCCCAGATTCAAACCCATCTCTTTCAATCGTATCTCTTACCTCTTGGTTCGGTTATCATGCGTTTCTAAGAACTGTCTCTGCACTTCGTGTTTAGAAGGATGATCTGCAGCTAAAGCGATGTCAGCAGTGACGAGCCCCAAGTTGACAGAGCCAGCTTCCAGCCAATACGCCCTCCTTAATATTGGCTGAAGACCCGTTCTACAATTGTTCACCTGCTCAACATACTGTCTCAGCTGCAAGTCTTGAATAGCAGCACTTACACCTTCTCCAACAGACTGGTTGTGGAGGTTGCAGTTTGCAATACGTATAGCACCCATCTGAAAACAGGATTTAAAACATTAACTCTGATTTGTCATGAGTGAAACAAAGGGAGCGCAGCCTTAAAGCAGTTAATGCATCACCTAGCACATTTCAGAAAGATCTCTGTAAATTCTTCTATCCAAAACAGAGAGAGAACCAGTCTTATATGCAAGCATGTGCACTCATACATACAAAAAAAAGGAGTTTAGAAATTAATTTCAGCCAGTTTTTAAATAAGAAAAAAGAAATATCTACTTAGGAGTCTCCTTTTGTAAAGGAATCAAAAAAGAAAAGTCCACTTTGGACAGGTTCTATAGTGAATATTTTAAAAAATTAATTCATTACTAAATCGTTCACTAAGAAATCCATCAACTAAAACCCAAGGAAACTGAAACATTCAAAATCAGATGTATGATTTGATATGACATTTAGTTCTATGTCCTTAGACTAAATCACCAACTATTTTCTTTGAGTTCAAAGCTATATTAACTCTACAATTAATAAACACCTCAGTGAGTCAACCATGTTAAACACTCCAAACCTCAAGAAATTCCATAACTGAAACCTTTACTGAGATCCACCTGAATTGTACTACAGCAGCCCTTATGCGATCACACTCTATTTCTTGTATTGTCCTAATTTCATAGTTTTGTTGAACCAAAATAGGATGCCCCTCTCCTATCAAAAGCACGGTATCGGCACGAGCCAATCTTCTCCAAAGAGGAACCAGAAGTTCTTGCTTTACTCCTGCTCTTAGCTGTGGAATCTGTCTGTATAGTGTTGGTTGTCCCTGCCAATAGTGTACGCTAAGAAAAGACGACCCAGGCCTGCCACACATGTTTAGTCTTAAAACTTCAAATAATCTGCACACATTTGACCAATTTTTCCGCACAGCTTAAGTCTTTTCCAAAAATTCACCATGAAGTATGTGAATTTTCAGGTTGAGCTCTCAAACTTTTCACAGAGAAAAAGAAGGAATGCTAAAAAAGAATCCAGCATGGAAGAGTTACCCACAGGGTTAATACTGAGTTATTCTCATCTCCATTACAGACTATAAAGGAGCTGGAAACTTAAAGGGGAGCTGCAGGAAAGCTGGGCAGAGGCTGTTTATCAGGGAGCGCAGGGACAGGAAGAGGTGGAATACTTTCAAGCTGAAGAAGGGGAGACTTAGATGAGACCTTAGGTAGAAATTTGTTACTGTGAGAGTGGTGAAGCACTGGCACAGGTTGCCCAAAGAAGCTGTAGGTGGCCCATCCCTGGAGGTGTTCTGGGCCAGACTGGATAAGGCTTTAAGCAACCTGATCCAGTGGGAGGTGTCCCTGCCCATGGCAGAGGGATTGGAACTGGGTGATCTTTTAGGACCCTTCCAACCCAAACCATCCTATGTTTACATGTTTCACTCAAGCAGTGGCACTAACACTCCTCCCATCTCCACCAAAGACATATCGTAATTCGAACAGCTGCATCACATAAGACAAGCATGAGTTATCAAGCACTGACCTGTACACATATCAATCATTTCCAGCTACTGAGCTACTAACTTACAGCACAAGTTCTTATTAGCTGTCAGGTACAGACACCAAGATTTATATTCTCCAGTGTTTTCTTAATTCTTCTGCACCAATCCTGCAGTTTCCACTCTAATTTTGGCATACACTCACTCCTTCTTACCATTTTCCAAGATCATTAACGGAATTACTAAGCAGATGCCAAGTTGGCCTACTCCTGGCCCAGTCCATGCCAACCTTTTATCCCTTAAAGTTTCAGAAATTCTGCTTAGTCTATCACATGTAAGCAAGCAATATTCAGGAAGCTGTTCTATCAAAAAATACAAAGAACTCTACTGCCCAAAAAGTATTTTAATTGCTGCGAAGAGAAATATTTTCTACCTTTATATTGGTGGCACAGCCATGTTCTACCACATACAGATCTGCTCCATCCATGGATAAGCGTGTCATGGTGTACTTCAAGTCATCAGATGTTGGGCACGGCCCAGGGACACAGTTCATCTGAAGAAAAAGTTTTAAAAAACAAAAAAAAAACCCACAAAGGAGATTTAAACATACGTTATGAGTTTTATTTTAATTTTTGCTTATCATTTTATTTATGTATTGCTTAAGAAAGGTCTCAAACTAGAGCGGTAAGAAGCTACTTATTCTACATTATCAATATAAGACAGAGCATTTCTTTGCTGAGGTTCATTTTCACTACTGCATGTTTTAATTCTTCTCTCCAGCAACATTAGGGAACCCAGCTGGCTCTCCTGGCTTCCACCAGTAAAATGCAAATCAAGTCTGCTAACAGAGAACATCACAAAAACTGCAAGAAAACAAGGAGGATGTCAAGAAATGAAATCCAGGATTAATGCTTAAAACACAGCAAGGCTCCTTCAGTCCTCAAGTGTCCGTGGGCGTGGATTCCAAGAGACAAGCACCAAAAGCAGAATCCACAATGACATGGTGGTGAAGCAAGTCTCATGTTTTAAAGAAAATATATTAAAAAAAGGTGCATGGAAGATGTAAGCTGACAGGTAAAGTCTCCCACCAAAGCACTGTTTCATAAACAGAGAATAAGGGGTGAAAAAGTACCACAGCAAGAGCACAAGTGGAAGTATGGCCTTTGTCTCTCACGGGACACTGAAGAACACCCCTTGCTTCTTAACTGTCCCAGCAGAGGTAAGAAGTAGGCATGGCTTCTGTGGATACTGTTCCTCAAAATAATTCAGAGCACAGAATCACTGTGTATATCCATAAGGAAATCCAGAGAGAATCGCTCTCCTTTCCAAAACATAATTAGCTATAATAGGCCAAAGGGCACATCCCATCTGACTCCATATTCCACGTCTCTTGGTAACTTTGAGGCTGGATTTCTAACCTGTTCCAAAGAACCTGTGCAAATATAGGAAGCTATCAAGATGGATGAAAAGTTACCTTAGAGTCACAAAAACGGCGATCAATTCCATGCTGGCATATGATGACAGATTTAGGCCTTTCCAGTTCAAACTCACGGCACACCACGTGAAATACAAAGGTCTGTCCCCATTCCAGAAGACATGCAAGCTGTAAGCAAATTATAACACATCATTTAATGGTAGGTATGAAAAATGGGCTTTGAGTATGTGTCAGAGTACTGAGAACTCACCAAACACTCTGGCTGCATTGCCTTGCTTACACATTTTTTCATGTTACTCAGATTTAGAACTTATATTTATTTTTGTGTGCACCACGGCATGCAAGTGTCTGTAGTTTTACGTGGGAAACACTGTGACATTAAACACTTTTCTAAATCATTTCTTAATAAAAGGAAACAGCTTTTGCTATTAAAATCAATGGACAATTCATTGTAAAAACTGAGCTCCCCTTATTTTAGGTCAAAAAAATACACCTTGGAATATTCTATTATCATTCCTAATTTAAATGTCATACTTCCTCGTATATAAGTTAGAAAGTTACATTTAAAAAGCACAGGAGGAAAGTGGGTAAACAGAACTAGGCTGAATCTTGTTACACCCTAGTAATTAGCCAGTTCGTGATTTAAGTCTTTTATACAGCTAGCTCATTCATAAAGGAAATGATTCATGATTGTCTGCCTCTATTATGAGAGAGAAATGGGTTTTCTTTGGCCAGCCAAGGGAAAGGGCACTTAAAATCAGCAGTAATTTAAATGGGATTTAATACAGCTATGCCTGCCCTGCACAAAATCTGTCCTCCTCCCTTCAGGGTTGTCCCTTCATGAATTCTTGCAATACATCACAGGAGGAAAAAAAGCCAACGACCTTGACAGAGCAAATTCAAGTTCTGCTCCACAGCAGTGCTGACAACAAAAAATAAGATAAAAATCCTGCATGAAGAGAATGAGAATGGCTTTGTAGGGGAAGCAACTCCTTATCTAGCATTTAGAAATGCTTTCTAACCCTAGAGTCCTTTGAATCAACTAGGGTTTATTTTGAAGCATCGAGCAGTGGAGTAAACACTACAATGAATCTACATCAGAAGTAGCATTTTAGGAAACAGCACCACAAAAGTTCGCATGTGTTGGATGAAAAATATACCTGGAGTCTGTTCTTTTGGCTTACCGAAATTACTTGTATGCATTATTTTGATTTTATTTGCTGCAGAAGTCTCCTAATGAAATGTATGTTTAACTCTGGAAAATAATGCCAATTTCTAGAGGAATAAGAGGATGTGGAAGTGCCTTAAAAATTAAAAAATAAAGAAACGAACAGTAATTACTAATCAGGATTTATGCACTTCTGTCGTCTCAGAATATACTGAGATTTTAAATCATTTAAATGTGCAATTGTTTTTAAAGATCTGGCAGCCCACACCAGAAATAAATCAATGCAATCTGCCTATCGTATACTTGGAGCCATTATTGTATCTGGAAAGATGAAAGTAACGTAGATGACAAAACAAAAAGGAGTTTGTGCTAAGACTGACCTAAGAAAATCCAATACTGTGGAAGCAAACTATGTTTCAGAGGGACCAAGCATCAGAATTTATGCAGTGAGTGACATGACTAAGCTGGTTACCAGCCTCTCTCCTCCTGAGGCCTGCCCATACCAAACTCCAACAAGTTAGCTCACTTGTCTCCTACTCTAAACTGTGGCTTTATCCATAGCTTTCTATGGAAAGGCAGAACTTCACCTGCAAGCTAAAGATGCTGAAGTTGATATCCTTATTGCTGGCAGTGTCCCTTCACACAAATGCCCGTGAATCTCCAAGAATTTTACATCCAAGTGACATCAAATTGCCTGTCAATGCAATCATAACTGAATACTTGATTTATCCTTCCTGGAGAATTAACCAGCAAGAGGAATGGACCTGCATCTCCAGAAGTCAGCATCACAAAATAAAAGTAACCTCAGATGAAGCCACAGACAATTAAGTCTTACAGTTTTTTAACAGATTTTCCTTTCTCCTCTTCATCACATTATCTGCTTTATGGCTGAAGGCATCCCAAAACACCCGCGCTATTTACAGAAAACTATTTTTCACTCTGCAATTACAGAGAATGTAGATACAGTGGTTGCCTTTCTAATCAATATTCAAGTACATTAACATACATAGATGTAACACACGTGTTTACACTTAGTGCCAGCAGTATCCATTACTGATTTGTCTGTGCTCCGTTACCATCATCCTTTCAAATTCTCATAGCCATCCTGTTACAATTAGATTTAAGAAGAATATCACAATCAGCCCATTTGGCATCTCCTGTACATTTACAGATATTATTAGATTTTCAAACTATAAAAGTAAGGTTATACTTAAGGCACAGATGCATCCAAATTCAGTCAAGATCATGTGCTTTCCAAAAAATCCACGTTTTACAAGAAGGCAGCACTGCAAAGGGTGTAGTTTCTAGATGGTACCTGTGGTGCTGTAACTTTGGCTGTAAGACTTCCAGCCTGGACGTCTATCAGCCATGCATATTCCAAAGTATCGCTTCCGAGAGGCAGCCCTTCTGCTGAAAACATGGCATGAGCGCGCAACTGCAGACCCGACAGGCTCATGTGACCCTCTCGGAGAATTTCATCCACTGCAGGTCGCTGTTAAGGACAAGTGAGTTAAAGTTACTATTGGCAAAGACTATATCAAGAGAAAGCACAAAAACTGTAGCCAGAGACACTTCATGACACTTTGACCTTTGCCTCATAAATCCTGTCGACTTTCATAGAATTAGAATTATAGAACTATAGAGTGGTTTGGGTTGGAAGGGATCTTAAAGCCCAGTTCTACTCCCCCTGTCTTGGGACAGGGATGCCTTCCACTGGCTCAGGTTGCTCAAAGGCTCATCCAACCTGGCCCTGAGCACCTCCAGGGATGAGGCAGCCATGAGTTCTCTGAACAACCTGTGCCAGTGCCTGTAATTTTGTACATCTAGACAGTCCCAAGACTCCTCCACATTACCCTCACAAGAACATATATGAAAATTTAAAAAGGGGAGAGCCAAGTTTATCCAACCCACATCTGTTTTCATTTTAGCAACCATCATTAGCAACCTTCCTTTGGTGAACTGCACACAGTGACATCTAGATGCCACCTGTTAAATATATTGCAACAAATAAAGAATGTGTTTAACAATGTGTGTGTTTGACAGAGTGTGTTTAACAATGGAATTGATTAAGAGGTCAAAAGGCATGGTTTATGAAGGTTTGTTACCTTCAGAAAGCTGGCACATTATAAAAAAAAAGTTTAGAAATACATAATTAAAAAGAATTATCAGAGGTTGCCCTCTAAGTTGGGCTTTCCACCAAAGCATTTCTCGGCTACCTAAAGCAAAACTACTTATTTCCAGATACTCATATGTAATACTTTTCAAAAGAATAGAATTCCACCAGCCAGAAAATAAACCAAAAAGATAAAACCAGCCCAGGCTGTTTTTAACACCTGAAGCTATTGACTGCATGGAGGCAAGCAGTACATTAAAGCCAGTAAGTCAACAGTAAAACTCTTCAAATTCAGTTTTCTCAACTTGTTATCTTGCCTGGTTTGTTTTCCCCTGTCAGCAAACCCTTTGGAGCTGCTTAATGTAGAAGAAACACATCCTGCTCTTTTGATAGCACTGGTGATCTGTGTCTCGATTCAGAAGGTATTCCAAACAAACATGAAACACAAAGCAATGATACTTACCCAGCCAGGCAGAGGGACAATTCCTGTCCTGTATACATCAGGATTATGAACTTCTCATTTCAAGAATAAACTAGGAAGTTATCAAACAGCATTTCTGAGGTATGTAATATGAACAAAGGGTCAATTTGGGGTATTTTTTTTTTAACTTAAACATTAATATTTGTACCAATTCTTTGTTAGGAAAGTTCCTAACAAAAAAGAATTCCATTTCCACATTACAGACACACACACACAAACACATAAAAACCAGCTTACTACCTGATAGTTATCATTCAGAAACAAATTCACTGGAGACAATACAAGCTGAAGCATTGTTTCTCTAAATCCTTTCTTCATCTCAAAACACAATCTTTCCAAGAAAGCTGTAGGGCACTCAGGGCCTTCTGGACTGCAATGCTAAAATAAAAATCAAACACATCTAATTCAGAAACTGACAATATCCAACATAGTTGAAATTGTTAAAAGCAAACCTGTGAGCAGGAAGCATGCTCTTTTTTTCTCCAAAAGAAGCTGTGAAGCTTCAAAAAAAACTTTTGGCATCTACATAAACAGCAACTGAAACCCATTTGGGTGAATGCTTATCTGGGTTCTTATTTGAATCCCTGGGAATGCCTCAGAATGCGGTGTCACAGAGCAGAATCACTTCTAGAAGAATTCTGCTAATTGGCAGAGAAATCATAATGGTCAATGAAAAAATATATTCAGGTTCACTGAATAAAAATCATATTGAAAAATATCCAGTTCTGTCTACAATATGCAAAATAAATCACATCTCCAATTTGCTTTGCCAGCCACAGTTTGAGTAGAGAGTATACACATGCTTTGCTAAGCATCACCCATTAGAGTGGGTAGCCAGGGATAGAGTCTAGTACCTTAGCCATAATTATCCCACTTTTTTCTTGAAAAATCACATTTTGGTGAACAAAAAGGGCACTGTATTTTGTTTTACCATCTTTTGGGACAAAGGAGGTAGCACTGCTTCTAGGATCTATCCAAGCAGACCTCTAAGAATTCCATAGAGAGTTGACAAGAACCGTAAGTAAAAAAACTGTCCCAGGGCGTCAAATTTAACTTCAGACTACAAAATAAGGTAAAAAAAAATACATGAAGCAAAACATATGAAGATTCCGAAGTCCTTACTACTGGTAATCGCCCATGCACTTTGTACAAATTCACAAGCACGGTGATATCCCATGGGCGTAAAGTAAGAGGGTGAACTGGCTTGACTGAACTTTCATTTTCTTTTTTGTCATTTTCCACTCCAACGGCTGTCCATCCAGAGCTTGAAGACGTCGACAGTGACAAAACAGGGCTTGAAATAACTTCTTCAAAATCAGTGTACATGTCATCTTCTCCAAAATAATTTTCCTAGGAAAAGGAATTGTTATGACCATATGGATAATAAATTAGAAACATAGGCAATGTAATTAAACACAAATTCATCCTTTTCTTCTAGCCCTCCTACCAACCTATATAGATGATCTTTAAGGTCCCTTCCTACTCAAACTACAGGTATGCAACCTATAGCTGAAAGAACACACACACTTTTATTAAAAACTGATACCTTAAGTGAACAAATTTAGGTCACGTGCTTTGCAGCAAAGCAGGGGCTCTCAGTAGTTCTCTAAGTGCCAGCATCCCAGATGCATGAAACACAAATAACCATTATGAAGCACAACTGATGACATTTAAAACAGGATTTGTCCTTTTAAAGATACAGAATTTGGAGAGAAAGAACACAAACCACCCTGCAGTAAGTCGCTCTCATCCAACCTTCTGAAACTTTTTATCAGCTTATTCCAGAATCCTGAACAGGCTTCTAAATTATTAGTTTGCATTTCTCCTCTTGGGTTTAAACCCCACCTTGTTTCTAAGCCCATCCCCCTCTAATAAGACCAAATCCTACTGGGAAACAGATAATCAGTCATTAATTAATTTTTATTGCTATTTTTTATTGTTTTATTTATTAAGTGCATCAGAATCCAACTTCTGATAGTTTGCCAACTTCTTCCCTCCCTAAAAAAAAAGAGGGGCTAGACTTTTCATAAGAATCTTCTGAATGATGCAGGTTATATTTTCTTGTTAATTCAGTATGAAGGATCTCTTGGGGATTAAGCGTTCTGTGGAGCAGAATCCTTCCTAACCAAATAGGTAACAACACAGACACAACGGCTGGTCCCTCATTCCTTCTTAGAAAGAAATTCAGTCCATCAGCCTCTCATGCTGACAGAAATGTTTGAACTACTATGAACTCCACTGGTGATTTGTGAGAGGAAATGGCCTCAGATTGTGCCAGGGAAGGTTTAGACTGGATATTAGGAAAAAATTCTTTACAGAAGGAGTGGTGAAGCACTGGCAAAGGCTGCCAGGGAAACGGTGGAGACCCCATCCTTGAAGGTGTTCATAAAACTTGTGAGACAGCTTAGCAGGCACAGCACTGCTGGGCTGACGGTTGGACTAGATGACCTTAGAGGTCTTTTCTAACCTTAATGATTTTATCATCCTATGACCCTATTGAGTCTCAAGTATTTTTGGTGTTAATGTGTATGAATTAAGCACTGCTCCGTGGTCAAACCAAAAGACCCTCAGAACTTAAGCCACACTGATCTGCTGGCTTCTTAGCAAAGAGAAAAAAAAAAAAAGTTGATGTTACGATATATTTTTTATAAAGGCAGACCCAGCACAAGGTGCTGAAACTCCAGTAACTCACTCCTGGAACTTTGCATTGGGGATGCGAAGACCTATAAATCATTCTTTTCCAGCCATAAGCCCCTCAGTAAAAAACATAGTGTGCTACACAAAAAAACTACCTCCCAAGAATAGAAGGCTCAACAAAACTGTATGAATGATGCATAAATCCCTCCCCCATGTATTAAAAAAGATCAAGGAAAACAAACTGAAAAAAAAAATTAACCACAAGTCAGGAAAACAAGCATAAAAAATCTCCTGGTAATCTATTAAGGGATGTTGCCAGCACAGCTGAACAAAAAGATGTAAACAGTCACAAAAATATTTAAAAAAAACAATAAATGTGCATTTTAAAAAACAAGCTATTCATCTAAAGTTCCGCTTGAGATTTAGAAGATAAAAGCTAGATTTAATCTGAGAAAATTGCACCCAAAAAATCTAAACTATCATAGAATCAAGGGCCCTAATGCAGCACGGTTCACGTACACCTCCAGAGGTAAAAAGCACTGAAAAAGTGCTGCTTTGCTTGGCAAGACAGAACCATCACATGAATATATGGACTCCAAACGAAGCCCAATAAACAGTTCAAACATAGGCGTTTTTCTCCTGCATCAGAAGAAACGATGTCTTCAAGATGCAATATTGGCTTAATTTTAATCCTCTTTACTTTTAGTGGCTATATGAGAAAACAATGAGTATATTTGCAAGCCCTATACTCTAAAAAAATTTAGTATTTTCTGTTATTCCTTGCTTACATGCAATACTTTATACATATTCACAGAAATGACTGTTTCAGTGTGAGTCCTGATACTGACCACCTGTCTCAGAAAATTCCTTGTCCTCTGGCCACAAATTAAAGCCTCCAGAAGTGCTACCTCGGCCTAGATCTGCATAGGCTAAAACAGGTCTTAAAAAAAATAAACAAAAAAACCCCACAAAAAGACCCCCAAGCACAGAGCCCAACCAAAAACCAAGCATTTCACTGTTAGTCAAACGAAGGAAACACATATAATCCCCTCTGCTTTTGTCACAACAAGGTAGGGTTGGGGTAAGCAGGAAGAAATTAAGCTGTTTCTAGCTACACTGAAGATCAGTAATGGAAGAGGACACAACATCACCAACAAACATTATAAAGCATAATTGATTCACAGCAAGAAAACAATGAAAAATTCTTCTTAAATAATGATTGAAGTAGTTTTTAAAATGAAAATTATTCTCACATCCTTTCCCCCTTCCCTCCATGATCCTAACTCCAAAAATGTCACAGAATCTAATTAAAACAAAACCCAAACACCACCTGGAGTACTGCATTCAGCTTTCAGGCCCCCAACATAAGAAGGATATGGATCTATTAGAGGTAGTCCAGAGTAGGGCCATGATGATGATCAGAGGACTGGAGCACCCCCACAATGAGACAGGCTGAGAGAGTTGGGCCTGTTCAGCCTGGCGAAGAGAAAGCTCCTTAAAGCAGCTTCCAGTGGTGAAAGGGGCTCCAGGAAATCTAGGGAGGGGCTTTAGTCAGGGAGTGCAGAGAAAGGACAAGGGGGAACAGTATTAAACTGAAAGCAGAGAGATTTAGATCAGATATTTAGGAAGAAATCCTTCACGATAAGGGTGGTGAGACACTGGCCCAGGTTGCCCAGGGAAGCTGTGGCTGCCCCATCCCTGGAGGTGTTCAAGGCCAGGCTGGATGGGGCTTGGAGCAACCTGATCCAGTGGTAGGTGTCCCTGCCCGTGGCAGAGGGTTGGAACTGGGTGATCTTTAAAGCACCTTCCAACCCAAACTATTCTATGATTAGGACACTCTGAAGAACTTAAAACACACTAAAAGCCTGGGTTCTGACGCACCTTCACATTAAAGCAGTTGCTAATATAAGTTCCACTCATAATCATGGATTTTCTTTCTTACTTCCATTTCTTTTCTACTACTGCAAATGTCAAAGATGACATTTTCTGCACATGAAGTCCAGAGTGCACCCTATTCCTTGAAAAGCATATTGTGATAATATGGATCTACACATATTGAAAGTCCTTCCATAATCTTGTGTCAACTGACTTCATCCCACCTGTGCCATATCACCAAATGAAGTCACTCCAAATGCACAGTATGAAAAGTATTCACCTAAATTCACATGTTCTGCAGAATTCAAATTTCCAATTTCAAACAAATTATATCCCCTTCCTACATGTGTCCATTCATAAATGTTATGAGCTGCATCTCTGTGCCTACCTTTATGGACAGAAAAGCTTTGAGCAGGGGTCCATACAGGGTTATCTGGGAATCTGGGGAGAGTTCCAGTTCCACGTGGAGCTTATCTGGGGGCAGCTCTGAGGGGTCAAGAGGAAGACGAGTTGAAGTGGTGGGAGATGAAATCACACTGTCGGCTGTTTTCTGCGATGGCCTTAGCACAGATAACATTGATTCTTCCATTTCTGACACTGAAACAAAACAAAGAAGAAAACAGATTTTAATTACATTTCCGATGGACAAAATTCCGCAGATATGCACGTGCGTTAAATAGACAATATTTTGCAGACTTCTAATTTGTATTGTATAATTATGTTAATGTCTATACTGCAGAACTGGTTTCTCATATCTAGGAACTATGGGAAGACAGGAAAACAAAAAATATTTTAGTCAATGTGAATTACGCAGGAGAAAAAGAACCCTTCAAATGCTGAAAAAAAAAATTATTTATTTATTCATCTTGCTTTTCAAGGTAAACAAAGACATGCTTTCATTTCAGCGTAGCAGATTTCCCACAATCACACAGCTACTGCAGAATAAACATCAGTGAATAAACAGGAACTCTGCAACAGTTACATTAAAAGACTACTCTGAACCAATAGCTCCGTGGCCAAATTTTCCTCTCAAAGAACTCAGCTACTCTAGTCACAAAACAGTGTGGAAATTCAAATCTTATTTCCTATCCCTTCTCTTTATTTGGGGTTAGGGAGAAAGAAGCACTTCGCCTTTCTGAAGTGAGAAAAGGTATCGAGAAGGAAGTGAATAACTGCAGGTGTTTGGGGGATATAAAGTGATTACTGGGAAGTAAAGAACTCTATGGGAAAGCCATATACATTGAAGCTCCAGATGGAGTATGATTTCAGGTGCCTGTTTAACTGGCAGAACTGGCAAAGACGGAACTACAATGAATACGCAGCTGTAGTCAGAAAACCTTCAAGGCTTTAACTTACCATTATTGTCTACAATGTTCGCTCAGTGCTTGCATTATATTGTGTGTTATAACTTCGCTAAATGCCGCAGTGAGACCACCACTTCTTTGGAAGCTGCATCTCTTGTGACGCAACATATTTGTCTCTTAGAGACTTAAGATGTTCTACTGATTGACTCAAAATAAAATAGAAATGTTGCTACTGTAGCAAACACCTTCTATCAGTGCACAGATTACAAGCCAGGTGGACTGGGGTGGATTGTTCACTGAAGGAAGCTGCAGACAAAATTACCTGTGTGTGTACAAACTCTGGAATGCAGGTGTAGTTGCTGCGACTACAAATAAGTGTTTTCAAATTCAAAGTATGCTCATTTGACACAAGCTGACAGAGTCTCACAAGAGCACTTACTGAACATCTGCAAGATCAATCTTACTTTTTCTGCTTCATCCTCAAAAACGAGTTGTTTGAGATTTGAATTGTTGGCACTCAAAACCTAAAAACACTCTCCAGTAGGGCTTCTTAAACCTGCTGATTGTGTTTCATTCAAATTAGTCTTCATTATTCTTCCACTGACTCTCCTTCCTCAGTTCTGCTTCCAGCACCTCAACTTGAAAGACTTTTATGTAACCCTATAACTTCCTGCATACCTCCCTCTGAATTTAAAATAATCTACCTTTATCTCTGCATATCAGGATTTTACAACTTTTGTTTGCAATCACATACTTATAGATTGTTAGATTTGCCCAGAGAAGTTGTGCCAGAGAAGAGAGCCACTTTGTTAAGGACAAAGAGAAAAGAACTCTGCGCAGTATCTTCATTTTACCCCAGAAATGTGACACTTTCAGAAATCTTGAATCATGAGAAGTTGTTGGTTTTTAAGTAAAGACTGGTACATTCTAAAGATGAGCATTTGCCATGCAACATATAATGGTAGTACAGTTCAAAATTCATTCCTGCAATTTTAAGCAGTTGAGATCCAACAAAGCCACAGCAGTTCCTGAAATGAAACACGCTAAGAAGAAAAAGGTAGTGACACTTACATGATTGTTTTAACTGCTCATCTGCCTTCTGAGGGTAAATCGGGTGCCATGAGTAGTCAATCGTGAACACAACACTCGGGACCGTCCAGCATTCAACCCATCCAGCTCTTTCAAAAAGAAACATCACGCTTTTAGTTGAAGAACAATAGTTTCATTAAGTATCTTTCATGAACATACGACATTGCTTTTGTCACAAACAAAGTAAAGACAAAAGAGCCAGTACAAAGACTTAAATGTATATCACAACAGAACTCACTCTTCTTGAGTAATATTCCTCCATTTGGGTTTGCCTGTTTTCTGACCACTCTGACATTCGGCAGAAATACAAGATTCAGGGTTTATTTTATTAGGCTGACAATCTTTCACCAACATAAAAAGGGAATATTTACTAGGATGACAATCTGGTAGATATAAATGAAGATCAACATCTTCTCCCTAAAATCGAACAGCAGTAACAGAAGAGTTAATGTACATTCGCTTCAATGCTCATGTTATCAGCATGTTCATTTGCACAATCGCCTTCACTTTACAGGCAAAGCAAAGCAAGAAATCTCAACTTTCACATGTGATTGCTGACCACAGCTCCCACTAGTTTCTAGTACAATCTCTGTAGTGCTGAATAGTTACAAGTCCAGTAACTCACACAAAACAACACACCATAGCAATCTGTACAACACAGGGGAATGGTTCTCAGTGATTCCTGTTCTTCAGACCACAGAGCAAAAGTTAAGTGACTGGGCCATGGCTACCCTACACCTCAAATAAACCAGTATATAAAAAAAATAATGAGACAAACCATTGCTTTCTTTGCTACCAAATTATACAAAATTGCCAACACCACCATCAACTATTTTTTTTTAACAGTAGATAGCTTCTACTGTAAGGAAGACAAGAAGTACCGTGGTTCAAAGAATTAGCACATCTGTTAAAAACAATTCACCATCATTACTTATTCTATCAAAACTCTTAAAAATCTGGAAGATGGCAAAATGTTTCAGGAGAACACATCCCAGTATCTGATTTTTATCTTTGAACTTATATCAGATTTTCACATTTTCTAAATAAACGAGAACAGCCTTCCCAATGATAAAATATATATATGTAAACACAGTCTAAGTATATATTCAAAACGTAAATACTAAATTTGTGTGTGTGTATATATATGTATGAAGAATATGTGTGTATATATATATTTAAAATATATCTTTACTTGAGTACATAAATGTATATATAAATTTAATCAACCATAGATGCCTCATATTGTATGAGACAATACATATAAGCAACAGAAATCATTTACCTCTGAGGTGCTTAAAAATTCTAAGAAATGGATATGAAAGAGAGTATTTTCCTTTCAGGAAAGAATTTATTCAAAATTTCCCGACTGAAGAAGGGTAGGAAAACTATCTCACATTTAGAAGACAGAAGGGGGTGAGAGGAGAACTTACCCTTAAAGAGAATCTAGTATTGCATATGGTTGGAACAAAATCAGTGAAAGGCAGAGAGAAAACAATGTTCAATGTTTCTCCACAAGCTGCTAGATAAACTGAGAGAGAAGAGGGAAAACAAACAGAACATCTGTCAAGATTACTACCCACTTTATTCTTCAAGAAATTAGCAAACACGTAGGTTAAATAATGAAAACATATTCAAGAACTCATTATAGAGGCAATTGCCATTTTAACTACTGAATATTTAGAGTACATCGTACTAAATTATTTTGAAAGTATTTACTCCCTAGAGCTCGTCCTTTATAGAAAGACACTGTAATGAGTACAATAAAATGGCAAGTAGATAGTAAGAACTACTGTCCCTAATATCTTGGGACTTTCTTTATTGTCTTACACGTCAGTTTTTGGACAAGAAAACACACCTAAATTTCCTTAGCCTTCTGATGGAGCACTGAGCCTTATTTTTAACTATAACACAATGTCTTTATTTTTAATCTATCATTCTCTTTCTACATTGAAACTGTAAGATTCCAGTACAGTGTAGACCACTGTAGGCCAAACTGCACGTGAAGCAATGTTTTGGTTTTCTGAAACGAACCTCTTAGCATGGTCTAAAGTTAGCAACATTATCTCCTATTCTGAAACGAACAGGAAATGGATATTTCCAGTTCTACGGAGTTCAAATGGTATTTTGACAACATTACTTTAAAAAATGTATTTCCCAAGTGAACGCTTCCAGTTTGCTTACCGAATATATGTCAAGACCTCACAGTTGCTCTCTACAAACTGTTGTGCTAAATCAAAGATTCAAAGGGTCTTGAAAAATGAATGCTAAATCATGATCTAGAGCTGCACTCTCCCCCCAAAAGTAATGAACTTTGTACATACAACATCAGTTAGAACTTACAACAGCTTTCGGATGGTTTATGCACACCAACAGAAGCAAAGCTGGTAGTTATCACTAAACACGCATTCCTCTAGTAAATGCATTGTAATTCTCATATACTCTCTCTCCTTCTAGTCTATAATTGGTATGTATATGTTGTAGCATGTACTCTTTTTCCAATTAAAAAGGTGATCTCACCGTTTTCTTGTTGTTTGGTGGAACAGTCGATCCAGTTGTGTTGATTTGCAGCCCAAATCATTTCAAACTGGTGAAACATGACTTTGAAGTTCCACATATAAGGAACAAATGAAAAAATATCGGGTGCGCTATCACTGGACCAGTCTTGGATCAAATCTAAACCCACATAAAGTAATAAAAGAAAAGTTAGTAACAATCAAGTGAGAGATTTCTTCCTTCAAATTTTTGGCTTTTTGTACATTGTAGATCTTTGCTCCTTTACAGAAAAAGGAAAACGAGAATATGCAGTCTCCATTTCTCAAGCAGATATTCCATGCATACTTGCTGTGAATCCATGTCCCATTTTTCACCCCATTTTTAAGCTGGAAAGCCAGAGGTTTAATCATGTTTTCTAGTTTAGATTTGTCCAGTAGCAGAGTTACACATTGATCTAAAAGCATTGGGCTATCAACTGCTTTCCTTTGGTTTTCCACTCTGATAATGTGAATACAAACTACTATTATTTTCTAAACAGAAACACACCTTTCTTGTAGGAGCTCATGTTTGTTCTGAATAGACTGATAGACTACGCTGTGTACTGCAGCACTATACAGATCATTGCTCCGGCCTCACTAGGAGGATAACTTTATTAGCATGGCACTATGCCTGCACTAATTAATCCTCCCTCTCAGCAGGGCTAATTAGCACTGGCTGCTACACTGGTGGGGCTATATTCTTTCCATTACAGCAGCTGGAATGTTCAGTACTACCTTGGTGATGTTGTATCACATTGTACTGCCTTGCGCACCTGTATTCTTCCTCACAGCCAAAACCCCAAGGAGCAAATTACTTTCTCTTATCGTCTGTGAGCAACAGGGGCACGACCTAAAGCCTAAGTAGCTAAAAATCAGTCAGCCAGAGACCAACATGGGAGAAATCAGCATTCTAGGTGACAAATACTAAACAAATCAATAGCTCTGATAAAAATAAATTAATTTGAAATCACTTAACTGCAGATCAAATATAGTTTAGATGTTAGAAATGTAAATTATTTGGTATCTCTACTCAAATATAAGAACGTCATGTACTTAAGACACTTACAGGCAACAGAAAACATCAGGAACTTTGTCCTCAGAAAAAAAAAAGTTGTCCTAAATATGTGAAATCAGAGCATTTGACCTAGGACACGTTTGCAGAATTTGAACAGAAATTCCAAAGAAAGAATTTTTAATTTGATAAGTAAATTATTTAATAAAGAAGTTACCTGTAAAGAAGCTTTTCTGAGCGAAGATAAAATGATAGGTTGCTTTATAAACCTCAAGTTCGCATTGCCATGTCTGTGGCATGTTCCATATCCGGGGATAGCTGGCATTAATATGGAACTGTGAACAAGATATTAAAGCATCGCAATTACTTGAAAAGATGACAATGCCTGACCCTGTAGCTCAGCAGTTTTCACATACATACTCTGCTGAATAATTAAAACTCTTCTCCTGCTGGGATGAACAGAAGGCCTCCCCAGTTCCTTAATAATTTAATATCTCTCTCTCACTGTGTCTGAAGGTCAAGTGTTAGCATATTCATTTATTTGGTAAGGTATACTATGAAATTCCAGTACATCCGCTGCAGTAGATGCACCAAGCAATTTATAAACCGTTTTCATTCACAATACACTAAAGATAAAATCCCTCAGACTGCAATATTTTTCAACCATTGATATGATGCTCTAATTTAGACATTAAAAACATAACTGTAATAAGGTCATTTAAAAACTAGTGAGAAAGGCAGTCTCCAGAATTGCAGTGCTGCAGAAGTGACACTCTAGGCAAGCAAAAGAATAACACTGCACTCGGAAGTACTTGTGCGCACACATTCTGTAGCACAGCTAGGGACTGTATTCATTTATTAAGGTCAAGTCTATATAAACACATAGCTCCACAGTAAACAAAGCAAATGTAAGTGGTACTCCAACCCTTCTGCCGCTCTCAATACACATACAACTTGGTAAATAAATTATCTAAGTCACTGAAAGTTACACATGTACACAGTTATCACAGAATCACAGAATCACAGAATGACCGGGTTGGAAGAGACCCACTGGATCATCGAGTCCAACCATTCCTATCAAACACTAAACCATGTCCCTCAGGACCCCGTCCACCCGTAACTTAAACACCTCCAGGGAAGGCGAATCAACCACCTCCCTGGGCAGCATATTCCAGTGCCTAATGACCCTTTCCGTAAAAAACTTCTTCCTAAGTGTATATATCTAATTCCTTACACATTAAAGCCTTACAAAACGCATTCAAAAGGCCTGTTTCTGTATGGTTTAAGAACCTAAAGAACTGCACAGGCAAATAAATATGTTTTTTATTAAAAATCCTCTAGTGAATGAAGCTTTGTGCTTATTAACTCAAACTTACAGCTAGCATTTCGGCTTCTAAGAGAGTCCGGTACTGCATACTGCTGGTGGCATCAACATGTAGAAGCTGCCCCTTAATTGTCGGTGAATAGCCTAGCAAACAAAAGACACAAAATGTCACCATCTAGGAATTGCACAAATATTTAAATCATTTTCACCAGTGATTTCACCAGTCCACTAACAGTCAAGAAATACCATGATGGAAATCAGTACTACAACAGTTCTGTCCTCTGCTATTTGTCAACAAAGAGCTTAACATTTTCTGCTTTCATGTAGAAGGGATGACAAGAGTCATCTTGCTGGGTCTGGAAGTGCTCAGGTTCTTGGCTTAAGTTGCAGAATAAAACTCAAACATCCCAGAAAGAATCAAGAGACCAAACCATAACTTCACATTTATCCCCATTTCACTTTGGCTTTTGGTGTTTGTTTTGCTTAATTAAAACACCATTAAATTAGTTTTCATAACACACGTCTTGATATGATTCAACTACTACATAACTCCGACTGAAGATGTCTTCCTCCTGTGAGTCGACAGCATACCTGTAATCTGCTTCAATTCACACACAGTTAAAGGATATACTGCCTAGCAGTTAATGAATTTGTTTCATAACCCAAGCAACACATGGAGGCAACTTAACTATTTAAAGACGTACATGTTTTAATACCTTGCAATAAATGTACAAGACAACATATTTTATTCCTTTACATAAGAATATACACATCATAGTCACAAAGGAAAAACACTACAAGATATTAACAAACATAGGAATTAAGAGAACTGTTCAGGAAAAACAAAGTAAGCTTAGCTTTTAACTCACCATTTTCACCTACTGTCATGGGAATATTTATTTCCAAATACGATCCTGCACCGACATTTACATGTACAGCATTAGTTTCCTGTATTGCAAGGAAGGAAAAAAGATTATTTCTAGGCCCATGTCATCAACCAGGGTACTTTATACCACTACACATATCTGGATTAAGGCACCAGATGACTGAAGTCTTTTTTGCCTTCAGAAATATTACTAACGAACTATGTGCAATCATACCAAACGGCACCACTTTTAGGCTTAATATGCTGTCTTAAGTCCACTAATAGAAACAGCCTAAGATGTTCTGATACAAGGCCTGAGAGGGCAGATGAAAATCTCTTTCTAACACTACACTTTCTAACCCTTTTAGTCATCAAAAAAAGAAGAAAAACAAGAGTCCAATGAAATCACAGTACATCCCATTTGTAAGAGTAGCAACAAGAAAAATCCAGACCCCTACACATACATCTTTCATTCCCTACACTACCATCTCTCCCGCTGTATTAGACATTAATTCAATAGCAGAAGAATTTATCTTTTCACGGTGGTGAGCTACGCAGTCATGGAAGACTGCACAGGAGGTGTCCAGATCATGAATTCCAGAGACTATAGCTGCTGGCATGGCTTAAGATGTAGCTTGAAGGCTTAAAAGAAACTTAATGTAAGGCAAAAGACCTAATGCCTCCCAGCCAATACTTCACTTTGAAGTGTTTGCCCATAATTATGGAAGACTAAACCGATAATTGTGAAACTTTTAAAACCATAGTTCTGTAATAAACACCCATGACAAGTGAAAATAAGCACAACCAAAAAGCACAGCATAATCATAGTAAGCAAGCTATTGTCTAGATTTTTTTTTCATTATTTACCCTATTTTTGGTAAAAAGCAAATCAATGGTGGCATCTGCAATAATATTCATCCGCAGTTCAAAAGCAAGAATCTGTCTTGGTTTCCCAGGCTG
Organism: Piaya cayana; assembly: GCA_013389865.1. NCBI lineage: Eukaryota > Metazoa > Chordata > Aves > Cuculiformes > Coccyzidae > Piaya > Piaya cayana. Next base: position 78,700 of record WAAB01003203.1, on the reverse strand, counting down.
AGCAATTTCTGAGACTTTCATAACTTGGTAGTCTGGTGGGAAGAAAAACTTCCACAAACAATCCCTGGTAGGCAAGAAGAAAAAAAAAAAAGTTGTTTCTATTTACAGAAGAAATATATATACAATCATATGTATTTATGCATTTGGTTTACTTTATTATTTTCCAGTCATCCAAGTATTTCAACAACTGGAAGTGATAAGAAAGAGCATTTCTTTCAAGTCTTCATCACGTTACTGAAGTCTCCTAAAGTTTCAGAGCCAAGAAGCGACTTTTGGATAAAAGCCATAAATGGATCAATTGTAAATATTTTAATTCAGGTGGAAAACAAGTTATGCTTTTCTTCTTATTCTTAGTCTTTGGTTTACAAATCTATGACAAAAACATAGCAGGAAATAATTTGTTTAAACTTCAGTTTCTGCATAAATAATTGATGTATGCCCAGAAATAAACAAAAGATAAAACTATAGGACCTCAGATGGGAGTGAAATGAAGCTTACATTTCCACAGATTTATGTGGATACGTAACTACATGAAAGGAAAGCCAGAGTGACAAAGCACAGACAGAATAGCTTATATACATCTCAAGGGGGTGGAAGGTCTTCAAGATGGGGGTAGCAGTTTCCTGCACCACTAAAGCAGCTTAAAAGTTAATTAAAAAAAAGACAGAAAAAAAAAAAAGCCCAACAACAAAGTGCCCACAAACCCCATGCTGTCAACACTGTGGGGTAATGCAAGATTTTGCTGCATGATGCATTAAAGATAGATACTTGTTGAAGGCCTTCTAGGAACTGAAAGTTCAAAGTCCACAGAACTCCTAAAGATCTGTTCTTCTAAAACATCCAGGGACTTCCCAAAATTCTATCGTCTGCTCATGGCACAACGTAAGTGTTCCCAGGTATGCAACTATGAACTTTACGCACTCTGCACAAGCACAAAACTTCCTTCTGCCAGTTAAAATTTTAATAAGCATCCTATCATAAAGTTATACCTAAAAGGAGGTTGTAGCAATGTGGGGGCCTCTTCTCCCAGGCAGTCAGCAACAGGACAAGGGGGAATGGCCTCAAGATGCACCAGGGGAGATTTAAGTTGGATATTAGGAAGGATTTCTTTACTGAAAGGGTTGTCAGGCATTGAAACTGGTTGCCCAAGGAGGTGGTTCAGTCACCATCCCTGGAAGTGTTTAAAAGGGTAGATGTCATACCTGGGCATACGTTCTAGTGGTGGACTTAGCAGGGCTGGATTGATGGTTGTACTTAATGATCTTAGATGTCTTTTCCAGCCGAAACCATTTTATAGTTCTATAAAGTGAGCTTTCTTGGTAGTATCAAAAATTTCATTAATGATTCAGTGACTTCATGTTCCTAGAAAAGCACTACTCAGGAAAGAGTTTCCTCTGAAAGTCTCTAAGATGCCGCTATGTCTAACAACTACTCTCATCTGCCATCCTTACACTCCTAAGAGACAGTTAATCATAGTAGTTTCACAGGAGAATTAACAGAGGCCAAGAGAGGTATCAATCTGTAATTAATTGGGGAAAAGAGGCAAAGCATTGATTATGTCACTTTTACTTAACATTCCCTTTCTCTCTGAACAATTCTATTGCCTTCAACAGAAAATACTCACGCAGAAAACATCGAGGGCTAAGGAAATAACACCAGAGATTGTGGTCTTGAGATATCGACATATCCTAACTACAGCAATAGGATTTTACTGTAGCTGAGTAACAAGGCCAACAATGGTGACTGATGACTCTTTGGGGTAAGAAGCTCTTATGGGCTGACAGTTGGACTTGGACAATCTTAGAGGTCTTTTCCAAATTTAATGATTCTATGAACAGTAGTAGAGCTGTGGCCTAACACTTTGTCACTAAAATGTGTAGATAATAAATACTTTGGAGCCCACATCAAGCGGTTGATTCTCCTAAGCAGTGATAAAATATTTCCTCTCATTATTTTCATAGCCAGATTAGTACTTCCATAAAATTCCCTCATCAATATGCAGGGTATTCCCATCCATGAGCTGAGAAGAACTTGACAAGTCTAAAGGCAACCAATTAAAAAGTTAAACCCTTAGGTATGTAACACTTGATAAAAAGAATTACTTTGTTTACAAAAAACAGGCACATAATTTATTAACTTAATAACAAAAATTCACTGAGTGATCCTAAGTTCAGAAGGCCAACAAGATAAACAGTGAATTTACTAATCTGAATTCACTGTGGCAGGACTCCTTGTTCAGACTGCCTTGTCCACTCCATACAAACTATAAGTCTGAGCAATCACACACGGGAAACCTTACAATGTTTTCTCAATAGAAATAGATATCAAAGACTAAAACTAAAGATGTAATCGTAGTGATACCTCTGCCTATCAGCCCAAGGTCCATAGTTAAAGTCTGTTCCTTTTCCGCAAACAATGTCCAAACCCCAACATGGTGGCAGATCCTGTAATTTGCTGTCTTCGTTGTTTGCTTCTTCGTCATTGCTTTCCTCCGTTTCCTCTGGTACAAGACCTATATTACAAAACACAATAAACTGATTATTAAAGGAAGCTGCTTCAAATTAGCATGAACAATGTTTGCTCACTACAAGACAATTAAAGTGCCCTGATGTCAGTTATATTTGAAACCACTGAAGTACGTAAATATCAAGGCACAACTCAATGCAGACTCCCCACAGAAGGGCAAGAATACAACCAAAATTCCTTGTTTTTTCCTGAAGTGCTGCTCATTGATGTCAGTGAAATGCTGGCATACAAACATCTCTGAAATATGTTTTTTACCAATACAATCTTTCATACACCCACATTCACTTCCAAATCCTATTTACAAACCCGGTTTTGAAATAAAGGAGATTAAGTTAAAATCATTTCTACTGACACTTCAAGCAAATAAAATGGAAGACTTCCTTGAGCAGATCCAGAGTTACCAGTAAAAATTCAAACAGTCGTCCAGCAATGACCCAAAATTCCCACTTATCCCACACCAGCATACATCATTATTAAACACATTATCTTTGCTCAAGATTCAGGTAACACCTGGAATCAGAGCAAAAGCTTTTGCAAACCCAAAATTATGTGGTCATATAATGCACTGGATTTAAAGTGAAAGACACAGACACTGCAATATTCAGAAACTGATGCATCAAATAAGCTTCCCAAAAACCCCAGTACATATTGACTAAAAAATTGCACCCACTCCTGAAGTACTTTTGTAAACTTCCATCACTTAAATTTACAGCTTAAAATATAACTTGTTTCAAGAATAAACATCAAGAATGCAGCTCAAAACTCCATTTTCTTCTAAATATGTTACATGAACTCTTTCCCATTTGTTTCAATATTTTTTAATTTGCAGAAAACATTATTTATGAACGCTTTTATACTAACTCAGCATGAAGAGCTTTCAACATAAAAAACAGTTGTCTAGAGAGTTCAGATAACTAAATAAAGAAAGGGCCTTTGGAACCCTTTAACATTTTATCGTTGCACTTAATGTAAGATACCTGGTTCATCCATGTAGTAATAGATATCAACATCATTGGACTGCATTACAACAAAACCTTCCCCCATCAGCCTTGGTGGTCTGTAATGGAAGAGTGCAAAGAAAAAAGATCAAAAACCATATATACCAAGATTATTTTTTACAAATTCAAGCGATTTTAAATGAAATGTACTAAGAAAAATGGAAGAGATTACACAGGTGAGGCTCACAGCGTGTAAGCAGTACATAGTTAACTTTGGAACTGCCAATAAAACTACTATCTGTATCAAACAAGCCAATAGTGGAGACACAGCATATGCGGTGTCTGACCAGGAAGGTTTACTCAGCAAGATTTGGGTTTGGTGCAATCCTAAGACACTATTTCCATGCATCCATACTGCCCTTGCCAGAAACCTGTCTCCGAGAGCCACAGGTGACTTTTATCATCCACCAAATACCAGTATGGTCACACTACCAGAAGGGTGAAAAGAACAGACACAAGTGCCCAGGTCACACAGCAATCTGTCCAAATACAGCTGGTTTTGAGCTAAACTTGAAATGCAGGTTATAACATCAGGTCTTCTCTTTCCCTATTGCACTGTGATCTCTGCAACCTCAGACTAAATGAGCTTCTGAAAATAAATACTGTGACTATTCAAGTCTATCTGGTCTCAAGTCTCCTATCAAAAAGGTAAGTGCTGTATTGCTAGGCTATGTCAACACCAATTTGCAAAATACACTTCATCATTACACTATTTTTATTGTTATTATTACTGTTATTACATAAAGCAACTTAACAATTTAGTTAACTTAGTCATGAAGACAACAGGCTTCTCTCCACAAAGACATTTCTCAGTTATTATAAACCATAACCAACTACCGAAGTTTTACTTTCAATCTTTCTTTCAATCAAGAGTTCCTTTCTCCTTGCCCTACATCACTCTTTCACCTGCTAATTGTTTTCTGACTAAAATAGCACTCCAAACCAAGGGGATGAGACATCTGCAGTAATTAGACCATTAATTAAAAAAGAAAAAAATAAGGTTCCTCTTCTTTAATAACATTTCTTTCCTCAATATATAAGGGGACCTAAATGATTAATATACAAAATGTTTCTCTTAACACTATTATATGGGCATATTGCAATCTCCTTCTTACAGTGTTACCACACGTTAATTCACATAATAGTATATTTAGTAGTAGTAATAATAATATAATGTGAAAATTCTGTTTTTACTGCAAAAGATGGGCTAGCCACTTCCGATCCACTTTTATAAATTGTCACCTCTTAAAAAAAAGAAAGTTCCGATGACAGAAATACACAATCTTAGCGTGTGGCCTCTTAAAAGCACATTGCCCATCTCACCACAGCTTGAATGCAGGAGAGCTTGGAAAATATGGAAGATGGCAGATGCAGATCCAATGTGCTGTCAGAGAGGGGGACACAGTTCATGTGGAACAGCTATAGTATTCCAAACTTCATGGAACAAAACACATATGAGATCAAGTAGCAGGGAATAAGTACATCATAGACACCTCGCACTCCATGGCTGAGCTGCTGAAATGAGATGTGACCTTTGCCTGACAATGTGTTTCACCTACACGTGACACATCTACAGGTTTTCTGAACCTCTCCAGGGATGGTGACTCCATCACAGCCCTGTGCAGCCTGTGCCAATGCTTCACCACTCTTTCAGTAAAGAAATTTTTCCTAACATTGAGCCTAAACCTCCCTCCCCCCAGCACAAATAGAGGCAATTTCCTCTTGTCCTTTCACTTGCTACCCGGGAGATCCACACCTACCTCTCTACAATCTCCTTTCAGGGAGTTGTAGAGAACAATGAGGTCTCCTCCCTTCAGCCTCTTTTCTCTAGACTAAACAACCCCAGTTCCCTCAGCCCCTTCTCCTAATACTTGTTCTCCAGACCCTTCACCAGCTTCACTGCCCTTCTCCAGACATGCTCCAGCAGCTCCATGCTCTTCCTGAGAGCTGAACCACCAGCAGAATAGATTCAGATTTAGGACCAACATGTATTTTTTTCTTAATAGGTATGAATTCCATGATCAGCACCCACTGTAGAGCCATGTGAAGAAACTAATACTGTTTCTTTTAGCTGTATTTGCAGATTAAATGGCATGTGGAACTACCTCTGCAGAAAACAGAAGAGGAAGGCAGCTCGAGGCTGCCTAACCCACTTTCAGAGTAATAGTCACATCTTGCCAGACTTAGCTGATGGAGAAGGAAGAACCCTAGAAACCCCATCACGGGCCATTTGCAAAAACTAATTAGGTTATCTCATTTCTTTCTATGCCACTACCATTAAAAAGTATTTCCTAATATCTGCCCTAAATTTCCACTTTGATTCTGCTGACATGGTCACTGTTCTCCAACCTTGTTCTGTTTTGATCTGCCTTTCACAGCACAATTGTTTTTTTCCTTGGGTTTTGGAGGACTGATTTGCAAGAAGTGATGGAGATGCTGAGGTGTCAGTTTGTAATACAATACGACAGTTTTCAAGGTGGGTATTTGATGTTTGTATCGATCAGTCAGTCTGTTACCAATTCCTTCAAGTCATTTAGCTGTTCTTTTATACGTACATTGCCTGCAGGAATTTCTGAAAGTTAAGACACTCAGCTTAATATTTAAGCCCAAGAAGCATAAGAGGGTAGACTCTAAAGATTCAGACATTCCCAGTTTCTGATGAACTGGGTCATTTGTTGATTCTAGCAAGTAAATTAGGGCATATGTTCTCTGCACACATGCCCTCAGAAGCTGTAGGGATGGTAACAGCATAAAAAGAAAACACTTAGTGGAAGCAGAGGAAAAAAGCTAATAGTTTGAATATCTTAATCCTATTTTGCTTTGGTCTTGTTTTCAGTTTTAATAGGGGAAATTTCCTTTGTCGTCATGTTGGAAGAGTAAAACTGTACACATCCAGAATGTTATTTGAAAACATATAGAGGCATCCTATAGACAACAGATACAAAACCAATGAAGGTACAGTCAAATGATGTACAGTTTTATTTCCAAACATTATAATTCATTCTCTGGATATTGTTGCTAAGGGGGTATAAAACAGATATAATCATTCTGCATAAACTCCTACACACAATTGTCTAAGGATAGTATACACTATTTATGTCTTGTTAGGCAAATAAAGCCTATGAAAGATCAAATTTTCTGTTGAACATATAGTATTTTAAGAATTAAATAACATAATGCAGAAAAATCTGGCTGTGATGTTCATACCACATCAATCAGGAATGTTAGTATAATATGCACATAATGGTTTGGCAAGTTAAAATGTAATAAAACAAGAATCCAATGTCAAATCAGTTCACACAAGCACCACTTGACTTATTACAATTCGGCTGCATAAAGCTGCACAAGCCCACAACCCCATTTATGTGGAACACTCAAAGGTAAAAGAATGAGCAATCCATCTTCAAAATATAACATCATTTCTACTACGGCAGGTACTGTACAGCTTTTGCCCATTTTCTAAACATTTTTTCATATGTGAATCAGCCCTGCAGAAGTCAACAGCTTAAATCCTGCATTTATTGGAGGAGAGGAGAATTAGATGAGACATTAGGAAGAATTTCTTCACGATGAGAGTGGTAAGGCACTGACTCAGGTCGCCCAGGGAAGCTGTGGTTGCCCCATCCCTGGAGGTGTTCAAGGCCCAGTTGGATGGGGCTTGGAGCAGCCTGATCCAGTGGGAGGTGTCCCTGCCCATGGCAGAGGGTTGGAACTGGATGATCTTTAAGGTCTCTTCCAACCCAAATCATTCTATGATTCTATGAAATGAAGTCCCAGAAACACAACCAACATTATTTTCTTAATTTTATTAAAATAAAAATAAAATAATACAGAAACGCAAACACCGAAAACTTACTCATCATTTTGAAGACCAACATATCTTGGACTTGGAACCAGCATGACTCTAACATTTTCCAGTTTTCCTTTCACGATGTGCATAAACTGATCAAGGTGGCTCGAAGGTGGTTTTGTCGTATATGTCAAAAAAGCATCATCAAAGTTAATGCAAAGTGTCTGTGGCTGATAATGATTCCCAAATGCCAAGCGACCCTGAATCAAAAAGAAAGCCCAATTTCTCATTATACACTGCTATTTTATTTTTATATATATATATGTATACACACACACACACACACACATATATATATATTTTTTTTTACCTAGAGTAATGCTATATAACCACCTATAGGCAATTAAAGACTGCAGATAAAAATCCATAATCTATGCATATCTGAAAATACTACCATGTACATTAAACTCACAATATTCTATCTCCCATCACCTCAAAAAATCTTCCTCTTTTTTGGGGAGGCAACATAAACTTTCAAGGAATATATTCAAATATCCTTATTAAAAGATGAAGGAAAGAAAGGAAAAAAGGAGAGAAAAAACTCCCAAACACCTCCCAAAATTCCAACAGACCACACTTTGTACAACAACATTAACTCGCTTAATTAGTTAGTGATAGTCTTGAAATCACTATAGGTTTAAGATACAAGTATTTCCCAAAAATACAGAGAACATAACCATGTTTCTATCAGCACCAGCAAGATCTGTGACTGTGTCAGGGAAGTGCTGGTGGTGCTGTACTCAACTTTTTTAAAGCATGAAGGAGAACAAAAACTCAGAAAGAATGTATAAGGAAAGTGAATGGCAAGCCTTACTTTTTAGCTTATACTGCTAAATATCTTTATTACTGGCATCTTTTCACTTACCGTGCTCACATTGACTTTTATGACTGGAATAAGTGACCTCCATGAAGAAGAAGGGTCTTGAGATTCTGTTTTTACTTTAACACTGCAGGAAAAAGATGGGTTTTATTATCTTGGTTTTAGTCCAGAAGAACTGAACAACTTTTTCTTCCACAGCTTTTAAGTGCACACTTCTTGGGGAGCACTCCCTCCCACACTTCATTCCCTATAAGGGATGTGCTAGCAGTTTACTGCAGACTTCTCCAGAGCCTGGAAGAACAGCGGTCAGTATAAGCAGCTGCACCTTGAGTGCTGGTATACTGAGCTGACACAGGTAGAAAACAAGTATGCCATGTTTAACACAGGGCATTCGTTCACTAAACCTTCCTTAGGTGAACTTGGTGTGTTCTAAATATTCCTAAACCAATCCTTACAGGTCTTTAGTGTGGGGGCTTTCGTTTCCCAAGACACAGCCTCTGCAAAGGCAGAAGTTCTTCCTGCTCCTGTCAATGAAGGTGTAAGATGAAAACATGAAGAGACTGGCTCAGAGCCACTGCCCTATACCAAATTCAGGGCTGCCACAGCATCCTGCAGCTGCCCGCTGTGTAAACCAGCAACACACATTGGCCTGGCCAGCAGCCATGAAAGGACTTAAGTCTCATTAGATCTCCCCTCTTCTCGCCAATAATTCAGTCTGCTGTGATTCTTGTTGAAAATCTGACTCCACTACACACAATCCATGTAAAGTAACTCCTTATAGACCTACGCCATGCTTCTTGTGGTCCCCTAAAAGAGGAATTAAATAGTAAAGAAGGCCTGTATAGCTAAACACAAATGCACACTCTTAAAAACTCAACCCATGTCAGCTCAAGTTTAAAGCTCAAACACCAGTAAGTCTTCCCAACACCATACAGATCTTCACATTTCACCTACTCAATGTCTTGAGCAGCTACTACTACTACTGTGTAACACCATTATTATTCTGTAAGCATAATCCTCTTGAAACATGCTCCCTTTCAAACAGATTTTTCAACCTGTCTCTGATCATTAAACAAGGAGCATTGGGCTTGTTTGGCTGTGTTTTTTAATTATTATGGTAGGAAGTCTGAGGATAGGAAAAAGATTTAGGCTGTCAGGCTTGTCAGTGCAATTTCTTTCTCTCTGCGCTTCAACCATTTGGCCTCCAGAGCATATGTTAACAAAACATTACCCAATTAGTTCAGCACTCTGCAGAACAAAGCATCCACAGAAGAGTAAAACAAATAGTAATTTACCTTTCAAGATTGGTATGAGTTCTCTGCCTCCCGTTCACTTGTGCTTTTTCATCATCTTTTTTCACTGGAATTATTGTGGGATCCAAGCCAAATAGTTCCTGAAGTTGCCCATAAAGCTCAGAACGGTTGTACACATGAAATTCAAAGTCATTCACCATAATATACAGTCGTGTTTCTGCCTTTGGATCTAAACAAACAACAGGAAAAGAATTGCTAATTCTATTCCACCGTTCCCTTGCAACACTTAGTTTTTCTATTACGCACATTTTGCAAAAAAAAAAAATCTGCTGAATTACATATTAAAAAGCAGTAAAAAACCACTAAAAAATAACTACACCATTCTAAGAAAACCACTAAAACCTGGCAAATAAGACAGTTGCATACAAAATATAAAACTTGAAAGGCATTTCAGCCTTAGGTCACAGTCCAAAAATAAAATCAGGCGGAAGCTGCACAATATAAATGAGGTTTATTCAGTTACAGATACAAAAACAAACAAAAATCCCTCTTGATGAACAGCAGTGAAACCTCAGGGCTTCTCAGCACAGATATCAGTACTTGAGACCAATTTAGTCTCAAAAACCAAACAGGTTTCTAGCCAAGCTCTGCGTTATAGAAGGTCTGAAGTGAGAAAAAGCTTTCTGTTACAAACACAAAGCAGTAATACACCGAACTAATAAGAATATTTATTTTCACAAATGTAAAATTCTGACCATAATATCAGTTTGACTCTCTGATACTTAAAAACTAGTTTAACATCTGCTGATCGCGTACAGAGCTGTTGGGGACATACTTTGACATACTTTTGCCTTCGACAGTATGACCTGGTTATGTAGTTAATGCGAGGAAAAAGCTTGCACCATTTCCCCATAATTACCCAGCTGAAAGGCTGCCTGTTACACATTCACTCAAGAGACCTGAGCTGCTCTAAAACCTGATCCAGTCTTTCTAAGTCAAACAGACTTTGGGAAGCTGAAGTAACAATGGACCTTACACCAGTCCCCAGTCTGTAATTCAGGTGATACAAACTGAACGTTTCCCTCAGACATCAGAAATTAAGAAGGCTTACAGTGCTGCTCTTGTGGTCGGAGAACAAATGCAGCCAAAGTTTAAAGGCACCTGCTTTATTAAATGAACCCTCTCTGCTAAAAAACTCACCTTCTCCTCATGTCACACAAACCTATACAACACTGTCCCAACAACAGCAACCTACCTTTCACCTACACACCAAGACTACCAGAAATTTCCACAGAATTATTAAAAAAAAAAAAAAAGCATAAGCACTGGCACCGCAGGAGACAGAGAGAAAAGTTAATAAGCCAGTTTCAGTTCCTTCCTATTTTCATAAAAGTACTGTCAAATCTATTTGTCGGTAACGCTAACTTACATCAATAAAACAGGCAAAGAATAACATGGGCAAAGATTGGGATATACAATTGTTCACCAGGGAGATCACAGCATCATCAGGAAGACAAATAAATCTAATTTTTCAATTCCTGGAGGCAAGCATTAGATTTCATTAACGAAATAAAATCATATGCAGTAAATCATGTATTTAAAGGGGATTTAAATAGACAACTATCTCTTCTTTCTAATAATAAAAATAAGGTATGACCTCCATATGCCAATTGAGTTGCCCAAGGAAAAAGAGACAAGCACATCTGAGTGCCACATAGCTAAATTATTAGTTAGGGAAGTATTTACATAGGTTGTGTAAAATTTACCAGCTTGAAAACAAAATACTGAAGTTTTATCAGTATCTGTTAGAATCAAGGTGTTGAATGTAGTCAAGGTTTTGATACTTGCCTCCTGCAGAGTTTTATCAAGATCATTTACTTATTCAAATGTTTTTCTCACACTTACCCACACAATTCAAATAAATACACCCACTAAACAAAACTTAACAGAGACATGAAACCAGTCACTCCTAAAAACAAAAAAGAGAGGAATTGGTTCTCAAAACAGTATTCACCCTTCAAAAAGCACCTCTAACACTACGCTATCTGTCTTTACAATATAAAAACTGATAATCTGCTGTGGCACCCAAGCCAAGACCTCTGTGTGTGCCCTATTCACAACACAGTCCTCCAAATTTTGTTCCTAAACCACTTTCATTTCTCAAGTATGTACAAAACCTGCTCTCAAGTCCCGGAATGATTTAACCTACACTCAAGGCAGCAAAGACAACCCACATACTTGACTTTTTCTATGAGGTTCTTTCAACATTATTACAACATGCCTAGTACAAACACAGTGAAAAACAGATTGCACCTGCTAGGCCAAACTGAGGAACGTCTATTTTAGTAAAAAAGGGGAGGGGCTCTTTATCAGGGAGTGCAAGGAGGGGACAAGGGGGAACGGTTTTAAACTGAAATAGGGCAGAGTTAAATTAGAGATTGGGAAGAAATGTTTTCCTGTGAGGGTGGGGAGGCACCAGCACAATCTGCCCAGAGAAGCTGTGGCTGCCCCATCCCTGCAGATGTTCAAGGCCAGCTGGGATGAGGCTTTGAGTAACCTGATAAAATAAATCTTTTGGATGCAATTTACTTGCAGCCTTTGCGATTTGGTCAGAAACGAGTACTTCAGTGGAAATGAATCAAGAAGGTGATCAAGAAGGTTAAAAATACTGGGAAGAATACACCCTAAGAATCATCGAAGATTCAGGTTAAAAATGAAAACATCTCTGCTAATAAACAAAATGTAAAGTGAGGAAGATTTCTTTTCCTAGAATAATAATAATACCTCAAAAGATACTTTATTCACATTACTTTGTTGTCAGACCTATCCACCTCTGACCTCCTTGGTTATTACCATGATTACTTGTTCCCTAATTACACAGTCTTAAATGTCAGCACAAATGGTTAAAGCCTTGCAAAAACACCACCATAAGACACAGACAAATCTATCTTTATTGCATTAAGTTCAATTCATTTTTTCATTCTGCGAGCCACTAGAGAAATACGTTTTAACTAGCAGATGAAGAAAATTCCATGAAAACCTGTTGGACAATAACCTGTGGTTGGAAGAGTCTAATTAACTCGAAGACTAGCTTCCACTTTCTGAATTAGTATTGTTATGGTATGAAGAACTTGAACGTTGCCCTTTCAGCTTCGAGGCTTAGTAACGCCTCAGTAAAAAGAAGCAAGCAACTCTTCGTAATTCATATCACTATATTAAACAGCACCTCCCACGTACTCGCACAACATGCATGCAGCACACCTACCACTGTTGAGTTGGCATTGACAAACCAAAGCTGTACAAGCCTGCTGACAGGTCTAAGAAGCTTTGCTCCATCAGACGCCTCTTCCACAGGGGAGATAGGGATAAAAAAAGCCCTCCAAAGTTCAATGACCCTCTCAATTAGTGCCCTCCTCAACTGTAGACAGTTGATAATTCAAGAAGGTCCAGAAATGTCAGTGGAGCTGTAATGCTTCAGATGTCAAGAGATTCAGGACCTAAAACTCATTCTACCTAATCCTAGAGACGCCTAAGCACACATCACAAGGCCACTTATGTTTTCTCACAGTGTTTTCTGCAGGTACAATTTATCTCTTGCATCTGGTGTAAACGACCCCTCTTCAGCCAGAGATTAGGAAGGAAAATAAATTAATTTTTGACATTACCCCACTCTGATGGCCACAAATGTCACCAAGACATAGGGTTATCAAAAGATGAAGAACATCCCATACCTTAACGCTTCTGCTAAAATACTGACAGCACAACACTAAAACTTGAGAACTAAAATCACTACCACAACACAACAGCTTTATTTATCGTAATTATAAATGCTGATACAAGTCAATTATGGTTATATTGCAGCTAATAAAGGCTACTATGAAGGTTAATGTGTTTTTCTTAAGAAGGGTTCAAGTCCTTGATAATGAACCCTGCACTAACCTCATTGTGTTGTTCTAGTTTACTAACACAGATTCACCAATTAAAAGAACACACACCTTCTGATGATTCAATGTATTCAAAGCAGCTATTAACAAATCAACATCCAATTGTGCAAAGGAAGTATATTTCTCTGAACTTTGAAACCTTTTTGAGAAACCTACCATGCTGCTTCTGCTTAGGGTTGTACATCTTCCACCAGCGAAATATAATAAATCCATCTTGAATTCTAAATCAAAAATCAAAGTAATGAGATAAAACAGAAGTTAAAAGAGTGATAATCCAGAATCCTATGTGCAGTAGCATAACATGTTGCCTTCTACAGTGTAAAGATCTGTAGTTGCAGTCATAAACACACAATATTCAAGAATAAAGTGTGCAATGTAATACAGACTTATTGCATCTGCTGAAACATGTATAAAATCCTGTATCCATTGCCTTTTCAAGGCTTTCCAGATTTAACAGTAAGAATCAAAATTACAAACTATTTGCTAGTGGGTAATTTGCGAAACAAACTATTCTCAATTCCAGTAAACAAATGCAAACTACTTGGCCAAAATGAACCTTCCAGACTAACAGCAGGAGCATGAAGGAGTGAAGTACATTAATGAGAAACAGTTCTCCTTCAAACTCTGAAGTTCTTTCTTCTGAAACCACTAAGGACAACTAGAATCTTACCCAGTACTCAGTGGCTGATAGCACTTAAATAGAAAATGAGCTAACACTGTTAGTATCTAAGAATGCCCAAATACTACCATAAAAAGAGCCAGTTTAACATTTATAAATATTTTTATTGCTCCTTGCTAAGATGGTATTTTGAAACATGTAATTTAGATATATACGTTTACTATATTTGAAAACATTGTCTAGAAGAGCAACTCCCTTGGAAATCCATACCTGATAGACATGTCTTCTGTGATGAAATAGATTTCACGAACCATGACTTTTCCAGACAGCACAGAGAACGAAAATGAACCTAATGTGAGAGAAAGTGTTTAATGGACATTAGCATAAAGATGTTCATGCTTTATTTTCTGAATAGGAAGGATATAGTATTCAATTATCTAATGTCTTCACCAGAAACCTGGAGTTTTCCTTTTGAAAACACAGTCTTTCAAAGGTGACGAAGTCAGAGATTCAGAACACACAAGACAAAGACACAAAACAAAAAAGTACACAGCTCTAAAAGATGCTGGGTTTGGCATCACCCAAGAATAAAACCAATGCGCTAAGACACACCAGTCACCCAGGAACATTCAGGTGCCTCGCAAAGCTTGTGAAAAGAGAGTCAGGAAAGCTATTTTGAACATTTTAAAGTATCAAGCCATTGTATGCAAGGTTGTAATTAGAGAAATAAAGTTTCCTGACAGAATAATTACTCAATTTTTGAATAGCTATAAACTTTTAAGACCAATTATTATGACAAATTGTGTTTATGGCAGGAAAGATTAATAAGCATGAAAAGACCAGCAGGTAATGCAATAGCCCATATTTTTCCTAAGGCTTTTCATCTCACCCACTGAAAGTTAAGTAAATCATGATTTGTTTCTTTAAAAAAAAAAGAAAAATTAACATGAATTGATTGAAGCCAAGCTGTAAATCATGGGATTTAATTAATGTTATGTTCATTTTACTGATTAAGTTTATAAAGAACACCATCTATTTGGCCAGCTAAGTCCAGCTGTCTTTACTTAATAGCAATTTCACAGAGAAAATTTTAATAAAAGCCCATAGATCAAGCGTAGCAGCCAGTAAGAATTTCATCTACATTGCTGCTCAAAATGAAGATGGTTTGGATTACAGTTCTTAAACTCCTGAGGACATAAGAAAATTATTGCAGGGGTCTTTGGCAGGTAGGTATGGGTGGTTTGGAAGTTTTAAAGTTTTCACTATTTTTCTGATCAGTAGTTGCAGGAAAGGTTCAGAACTAAAGTCGTCGTTCTGGGAAGCAGACAGAGGGAGGCATGGAAATATAAATGAAAGAAAATTAAAAGTGCAGTCAGAGTGAGGTTGTGACAGCCTTCTGTGACTCAGCATCAGATATTTTTGTAATGTGGGTGAGTGCCCAAGTGATTTGCACTGACCCCATTTTATTAAAAAATGTTTTAAAATACCTTAATAAAAAAGTTAATAGGTTTTGATGCAAGCGTTCTAGGCAGTACAAATTCTACATATCACAAGTCCCGGTATGGATTAACACGATTAGTTGTTCTGACAGCTTATTTAGAAGGCAAGGACACTACTGTAGCAGGGACTTGAGGCTTGAGACCACACTGTGTCCCTCCAGTAGCAACTCCAACAGTTGGTACCCAACACTTTGGATGTTCTATAACCTGTCTGAAAGGCGCATGGGAGTGGGAAGCTGTACCCCTTAACACAAAATCACAAGGCAAATTCAGAAGCAGCTCAGGTAGGTTCCATGGGGGACTAAGGTCAGTCTTTTCCTTTTAGGAGGCTAACCATGATGATTACAGTGCTTTAAAAAGAGATAATAGAAAAGGTATAGATTTCAAGTACACAACGTGTACGGACTACACAAAAAAAGTACACTCAACTTAAAAATAAAAAATCTGTCAAATGAACTTTAAAATAAAATAATGAGAGATTGCAATGAAAAGGGGGACATTTTTCTACATATGCCAGCAATCTTCCCCTAAAGCATAATATTGAACTTTCTTCTTAAAGTATCAATGATACACTTGGTCATTTTCAAATTACTGTAACAAAGGAACATTTGGATTTTAGAATCGTAGAATGGTTTGGGTTGGAAGGGACCTTAAAGATCATCCAGTTCCAACTCCTTGTCACGGGCAGGGACACCTCCCACCAGACCAGGCTGCATCAGGTCCAATCCAGCCTGGCCCTGAACACTTCCAGGGAGGAGCAGAGTTTTTAGCAAATTGAGGCATAATAAAAAGCAGACAGACAGAGAGCTGCATTACAGCAATCATAACTTACCGATATGGATGTAGCCATGTTTATATAATCTGTTAAGAACCAATGTTAAAATGAGTCCAATGTTCCGGGAATTATAATAAGTTAGGTAGATAATCCATCCACAAGACAATATTGTCGCTGTTGAGAGATTAAAATGAATTAAAGGTTTGGGGTTTTTTGAAGTATGCTGACCTAGATAAAAGCTTTACCTATTAATACTATACAGTACAAGAACATTCTTCCTATTCTCCAAAGCAATTTCAAACTGATGGGACATTTTAATGGATGTTTTCAGAAAGACGCTGTGAGAAGGGTGTAAAGCGAAAAAGAAGGGGAAATGAGAAGTTCAGAAAAGTACAGATTCTTCTGGGCACCTGCAAAAGGCAACACACATAATCACACATTGCTTATCATTCAAAAACTTAAATTTCATATATCAATCATAACATGCATTATCCTGCATAGTCATTTATTTCAAAAGACCCTAAAAAAACCCACAGCAGTCACACTACATTTCTTCTCCAAACTATGAACTGTAACTTAAACCACTAATCTTCCAGATCTTAACACAGGAAGCAACGTTATCACATCCGAAACCATTTCTGAAGTTGCTGTATCCTGAGAGAAACGTATCAGTCCTTGCCTTGGAGGAAATCTGTCAACAGTTCAAGCATGAAATTTGACAGGAAAAAAGGCAATAGCAAACCAGGGAGAAACACGTTAAAAAGAAAAAATTAGGTCTGCTAATCCCCAAAGTAATTTTAACTTTAGTTGATTAAGAGCCAGTAACCTATTTCTAACTACAAGGGCTCTCAAAGCTTCCAGAAGGACAAACCTAAAAGGAATTGGACTGTCAAGGAACAGACTAGTTCTAATTCATTTTACTGATAATTACCAATCTGTTTGTTGCAAAGTAGAAAAGCAAGCAGGTTTGGTATCTGAGATATATCTGCTCACTACCTGAACTTTATAACAGAAGTTTTTCATTTCCGTATACACTTCATACCAAAAAACTCAGATTTGCTGTGCTTTTTATGGGAAGGTTGAAGTGCAGAAAGGTGTAGGGGTGTGATACTTCCAAACCAGCGTGATTACTCAAAACCAACCAAACAAAACCAAACCATCAAACAAAAAAATTACAAAACTAGCCTGTCTTTTTACTGCCTCTTAATTTTTTATGGCCATGGGATGCTCTACTGCTTTGTAACAACACTTGTGCTTTGTTGAAAGATTAGAAGGTAGAAGAGACAGACTCGTATAACTTAGTCTTTTCCTTACTGGAAAGCATATCCAGTGCAGCTAAAATTCAAGTAGCTCATACACTCAGGCGGGTAAGCTGCTTGACATGTAAAGCAAATCAGATTTGTATTGGGTGATTGCACAAGGTGATTATAAGGTGGAGGGTTAAAGCTACACCCCAGGAAAGAAACTGCTCTTGGTATTTAGTGACCACATACTGCGAGGACGGTGTTCACCTCCCCAGGCTTTCAGGTGAGTCAGGTGCTCGCTGCTCATCTTCTATCAATGCAGGGAGAAGGGTGGAATGACTCACACCCAAAGGGACTCATTCAAGTAGTAAAACTTAATTTGAGACTAAAGTTCAACTACACCCTTGACTTGTAGATACATAAAGCCACAAAAGTTACCCCCTTAAGGTGACATATACTGAGAAAAATCCGCTACCTAGTGAAGTTTCCAGGCACCACAGTCCTAAGCCATTGCCTCTGCCATGAATTTTAGCCTTTTCTTCTCAATTGTCAAATTTAGTCTCCATTTTAACAGATCCCATGAACTCTATTCATCTCACTATTATATTCTTGATTTTAAAAGCCTCTTCCCTGAAATCACACTTTGGAAATTACATTTGGAAAGTTTGACTTTATGTGAGGTTTAGGAATTATTCCAGCATAGCTACAACTCTTTGAGGAGCATGCCTATTCCCAGGATCCATCATCTTTTTTACTGGGATCAATAGTTAGCTGCTTCAGGAGAAGAAAATGCTGACATCTTGCATTGTTCTCTTTGTAACAGGATGCCATAGGTCAGCAGATGAAGGCAAAGGAGGAATGGCTGCTTGAAACTGGGTCAGTTAATAAATATTTCTTCTATATAAATCTCATAACAGAAGGCTTTTTCTGTTGTTTCTGTCATCGCTTCTAGAATACCAAGTGGTTTCTTACAACTGAAGAGATGAACAGCTCCCCAAAACTGCATAATTGTGTATAGGTCACTCTGCCAATAGAAAAAGCGGTCTTCTGTGAAACAGGAATTGGTAAGTTTAATATTTTTAAGCAAATAAGAAAGCTAAGCAAATCTTCCAGCTTGAATTATATCTGTTACACAGAATTGCTTATATCCCACATACATTCTAAGCAGAATCCAGTGCAGACAGGGAAAATCAGAGAACGAAAATTCTGCAGGCTGCAATTCAACACTTACCCTTTGGTGAAAGACCTGAACACCTTTAAGCTCAAGTCAAAGGTTCCAGAGACAAATTTTTCATATCTGTTCCACATCTGTTCTATATTTTACCACATGCAACTATCATCATAGTGCCTTCTCGTATTTTCATCTTGATTACACTTAGGATTTTATGTTGAATACAAACCTTTCATGTCAACATATTAAAAATGAGATAAAGTATTTCTAGAAAGAACCCTTGGAGAATTTGCTTGTGTGCTTTTCATTCACTTTGGCATGCTGAAAAGCAATTCCAGTAGGTCAACAGCCAAAAGAGATGCTTTAACTTCCCAGAAGACAAAAAAAAAAGTTATTTTTCCTGTGCTGCAACTCACTGCAGGTCTAAGAATTGAGGCTGAAAAGCGGGTATTAACTACCTTTGGCAAAGTCCAAATTCATCACACACTTCCAGCACTCTCATCTGGACCTGAACACAATTTTGCTGTTCCTGACCCACCTGTTCATAGATTCAGAAAATAAAAGCATCTACACACAAATACAAACAGCAGCACTAGCATTACGAAAAAAATTAGCATACTTGAATCAGGCACATTTACAAAACCAGCCCATAACTGTGTACATGATGGTTTGGCTTACAGGCTTATTGTGGCACATAATATAGTCTAGAAGCTATGTCATTAGAGTCTTTATATGACTGTTCAAACTATACCATATTGAATAGCAGATCTGCATGTATTGGTATAATGAAGTTACTGTATCTGCTGTCAATGCTAACCCTTTGTTGTGGTATTACAATTAATCACCAGCTTACTCTGGTGTTAGGAGAAAAAATTATTTCATAGACAGAAGTTTGCATGGAGTTCTTATATTGCAGAGTTGCAACTGTGGAGCATGATCCTTTGCACACCAGATTTATCTCCCAAGTGCTGCAGCACGATTTGTGTTGGAAACAATTCCCTACCTTTTCTGTCTGAATTACTTAAGTAGCATTGCCAACCTTCACTGAGAAGCTACACAACAAAAATATGTTCCCAATGTCTTGATGTAATTTGGTAAGAAATGTGATAACACTAATTGAGCATTTAGAGAAGTTCAGAAGTACACACAAAGAAATTAACCAAAACAGAATAGATTCACCTTACCTACTAAGAGCCAAACAACATTGGAGTCATGTTCTGTTAGGAAGTCTTCCAACTGCGTGATACTTGGGACAAAACTATCATTTTTTCTTTGATCCATTGCTAAAGCAGTTTTGCACCCGTACCTATAGAACTGAAAGCAAAAAAAACAAACCAAAACAAAAAAGAGACAACAAAAAAAAACCAAAATGAGCAACAAGCACAGAACAGTTTAGAGAAAACTGAGCACGTACCACGTTAAATAATGTTAAGTCTGTTTCACACAAACATGAATTTACTTGTTTTATTCCTCCAATAACATCTTCATGATTCTCAGTTACCCTCTGTTCTACCCTAGAGCTCCAGAAATACTTCCACTCATCTCTGCTGATAAAAACAAGTCTTCAAGCACATGCTTCTATAAAATAGATTATGATGGACAGAATGCCAAAATATGCTCTCCAGACTGAGTACCCCAACACAGCACATAACAGCAAATAAATTTATTGAAGTGTTGCACCATAGCAGTAAGCCAAAAGGAGACTGAACAAGTAAAAAAAAATCAGTCTATAAGAAGCCTTCTAACATTCAAAAACGGTATACAAGACTGAAGTCTCTGCCTCCACAGAAGAAGAGGCCAAAGCAGACACTTGCAGAACCTATGGAAAATTCCCATAACCTTCTCATCCACTGCATCTCTTAATTCTTCTGCTTTAGGATGGATTTGCACATTTTATAAAAGTGACTACACAGTGCTTCTGTTACAGACAGCACAAAACCAGTCCTCTCACACTTATTCAAGCCACCCATAAATCAACTTGCAACTGGGTTATATTAATCAAGCATGATTAACAGGGAGTTCAACTCAGTAACATCTGTAATTACACAGCACTCTTTTACTGGCATTAGTTTCATTTGTAGTTTTCTCCCTTGGATGTTATCTCTCAAGCCTTCTTAGAAGAACTAAAGTCTTAATTCTGCCTTTTCTTTTAACACCTTCCAGCTCCTGGCAGCCTGTCCTCCTGCCAGTATCCAGCCCTCAAAAAAAATGAGGGTTTCCTTTCTTTATGAAGTCTCTGACACTCTCCATCATCAGGTCTAGATCATAAAACTAAGCAATGATGGCAAGACCTCAGTTTTTGAGCAGCGTAACACCTTTACAATAGTCCATATTTAGAAGTGTTAGAAATAAAATGAACAATTTATTCAGTTTCTCCCATAAGATCCATGCTATCTGTCACTATTATAACTCAACAAGGTAGAATGAGAAGTGAAAAAAACTGCCTTTAATGCACTTTTGTCCCCCTACATTTGAGCAAATACAGACCACTGAACCAGAAGCCTATATTTTGAACTAAAATACAAGCAGAGAACCCAAGAATAAATGCTAATAATTTCTTCACTGTCTTTTGTGTAAGAAGGAATAGAATTGGAAGGAAAGAAAAGGAAAGTAATACCAAGAAACAAACACCAACAAAAAAGCCAACACCATAACACTCAACACTGCTTCCAGTGGTGGTGATAAAAAAGCCACTGATTTAGGCCCCCTACAAAGAGAAATAATGAGCACAATATACAATTTACAAGAATCCCTTGTTTTAGAAGGGACACTACAATGGTAAATTAAATCTCATAATGGCACTGTGATTTGCTTTAAGACTTTCACTGTATCTTAATAAAAAAACACATGTCAACTTATACTGTGTTTGATAGGAACGGTTGGACTCGATGATCCAGTGGGTCTCTTCCAACCTGGTCATTCTATGATTCTATGATATTATGGAGCAGATGATGCATCAGCAGGCAGCTTCTAAAAGCCTGTAACCCATCAATGACAGGGTCCCGTTCTTAGCAAAAGGCAGCAGGGTCACTCTTTCGTGATCAAGATCACAATGGAAGTGATGGTGAGGATTGCCTGTTCCCTTAACAAACATCCCTACTATTTATTTTCTCAAGGAAGTAACCTGTGGCTTTTGCCTAAGAAATTATCACCCACTGTTACCTGGTAGAAAGGCAGAACATGAAATTTCATTAAGCTCTGAAGAGGACTGTGGCAAGAGAACTCGGAGACTGTTAAGTCATGGGCTCTCGACAGTTACTTATTTAAATAAGGACCATGTTCACCATTTTTTTGTCACTACTATCTATAACCATAAAGAAGTTTTCTGGAATACATTTCCTATTCCCGTGCAAATAAACACATGAATCCCCCCCAGCCATCGTGTGTCAATACGTCATTTTGGAGCTCCACAGCTCATCCTTTAACTCCCTGCCCCACTGAAAGGCATCTTTCACTCTTCATCGAGTCACCTGAAGAAGAGGACGATGACAATGAACACATAACCACTACAAAACAGGTGGCAGTAACACCTTCACTGGAGGTGGGCTCTCAGTAGGTGCCTCAGAAGCAGGTGTTTAATCCCTCTGGATTATGAAGTAATTTTGACTGTATGAATTAGTGTAATAGAAAGGGGATACATGCAGAGACTTAAGTAGTACACACAGCTTACAATGTCCTTGTGCATTTATGAAGCAAGGATGGAGAGGCAGGATCTGGATCATCATGGTTGTTAAGAGGAAGGGCTGCAGCCTTTTCAGGACAGACAAGAGCTATTTCCAGTAACCAGTACTTCTTGCTGTTGACAGTCCTGCTCCTATCTGCTCTGCATACTGTACCCATAGATTTAATCATGCACACCTCTCAGCTGCCTGCACTTATCCAACCCTCATTACATTTATTCCTATAGACAAAAATACCTTGCAATAAGACAATGCATCAAGTGTTGCTCTCCCCAGGGACACCGATCCACAGGTTGGTAAGCCTAGAATTTACATTCATATTGCTACTCTGCTCTTCTGAAGTAAAACCGTACCTGACAAACCTCCTGAGACAAGTCGTGGAAGGAAGAGATCTAAGTCTGAGTGGGAAACTAACTCTTACTGAGCTTGCTAATATGAGGAAAAAAAACCACACGAAAGAGGAAGAAACTCCCCAAACTTCATGTTTACCCCTCTGTAGTTTTGTATGGTATTTTCGCTCAGCCTCTACTGTTTAATAATGATTCACTCAGTTAACACACCACAACATAGCCCAAGCAACAAGTGTTTTGATTTATTTGCCTGCCTCCCTGCCTTTTTTTTTAACCACATCTTTACAATTCAGTTTGCCGCCTGTGGCTCACATTTTCGATGTATTAACATGGTATGAGGTAAATTAATCTGCTATCTTCTGGAAGGGTGACAGGAGGAGAGCAGGGCTCCATGACACTGACGTGATAGAATCCCTATCTTCATGTTTATCTTCCCAGCAATCCTTTAAGAGTAGATGTGGTCGTCTTTCAGCAAATGAGGTAGCTGAGGCAAGGAGAGATGTAGGCCAAATTGTTTATTTATGATGCCCAAACACTTGGGACCTGTTCTTCAGGTTGTGCATGTTTAGAGCACTTAACATGTTCAAGGCAGACAGCAGACTGGCTGGAAGATGAGAGGGTTCAATGCTGCCAAAGATTTGCTTTCCCTGATCAGACAGGCTTTCTTTATAGCAGAAACACACACTTTACAGACTCTTAAAAATTATTTTTAATCATTACTGTCACATATTAATCCATTTATCTCAGTACTATGAAGATGCAAGTGGTGTTATAATCCTGGGGGGATGCTCTTCATTTCCAGCCTGCTCCTAGTTTTCCAAACTTGAATCGATTTTCACAGAAAATATTCTATTTCTAAAAAGCCAAATACTCAGAAGCAGCTGCTGCAAATCTTTATAAACACATTTCAATCACATCAAGTAGGTAGACTAGTTTTAACCTCAGCCTGACACATTAACACTTATCACGGAAAATAAACCTCTGCTGGAGCGAAGTCATTAAAAATTTACAGCACACATGCATATATGAAAGAGCTGACAATAAAACAAGCACAGTCACCAGGCTCTGGGTCATCAGAGCTCAGCTGCTTGGTAGACAGGGTTCATCCTAAGGAGCAACAATCCACCTGTAAAAGGTCTGTCCTGCTCCTACAGCTGAGGAAGAAGGCAACATGTACTTTATTCAGCTCCCAAGAGCATTAGGGCAACAAGGATCTTGGGCTGCATAAGGAAAGGAGAAGGAAGCGTCTGCTTATCACGTCCTCTATATCACACTTGCTGGCATACCTGGTAGACACAGCTAATAAAACTGGTATCCAAATACAGGGAAAAAACTTACAGTTCATAATAATGAGAAGAAACATATCTATATGGTTACACTCTAGGAAGCTGATGGACGCTGCTGATCCCCTCATGATGACTAGAATTCACATGGGGAATAAACCAGGAGTTTAAATTTAACAGACACATTTCCTCAGACCTTCACAGAAAACAAGGGCTTACCAAGTAGATGTTAATTGATGTTATTAGAGGTTAACTACCATTCTGAGGACACTAAACTCCCAACTTCTACAGCAATTACAAGACAATTACATCCAAACCGAGACATTAAGCAACAGGAGGTAAATACCACTAGTCTAAATAAATGAACGCAGATTATATGCCTGGATGCTTCGCATCACCAGTAAAGGAACCACACCCACAGCAGTTCCTTAGAGAAAAAGAAATAAATGGTGGGTTTGCATCCTACCCACTCCACCACTTTCTTCCAAGAGGTCTCCATCAACAGCTGCTGCAAAATCAGAGCTTAGGACAAATAAATGCTATTAGAAAGGAGTCTCACAAATGTAAACATGACTTGACTGAACTTTCCTCCAAAGGTATGGTGACACTGTCAGCACACCAGGCACATCTCACAAAACAAAAAGCAGCCAACCTTGGCATCTTTCCCAAAACACTCTAGCTAGGTCAGAAGACTTCAAACCCATCCCAGCACCGTTTAGGAAGCTCAGCTGCTCTTTAATCAACAAACAAGGGAAAGAGGAAGGAAGAGAAGGAAAGTTGTTCTCAGAAAACACAAAAAACAAGCTTACTGAGAGCACCCACGCAGCAATTCTGCCATCTGACATGTTGCATTGGCTTCATATCTTGTACCCAACTAAAAGTTAGCTGTTCTCTTTTCCTAAAAATGAACTGGGATATAGGCCTATTTTCATCCCCCCTCTGCTTCTGTTTGAAGTAACAATAGCTGTAAACTATAAACAAACTGAACTACTGCTTTAATTATACTAACGAAATCTTGCTATGACCTCCGGTGGAAAGAGCTGAACCAAAAACAAAGCAGAGGAGAGAGTAACACCTCATCAAACTGGTGTGTGAACAGCTTTAGTTAAACGTAATTTGCACCACAGTAGCTTACATTAGAAAATAACAAATTTACTTAAAAATTATTCAATCAAAATTCTATATTGAAAGGAATTGTAAGATGTAAGAATCATTCTTACAGTAGCCTACTTGATGAGATTTATTTTACCTAGCAGAGAAATAGAAACCATCAGAGAAGCATCCACAAAAAAACAAAAGTATCTAATACCCTTCTGAGAGCAGCGAGAAAAAGAACAGAAGAAAAAATTCTAATATCTACTGATACAGTCTCCAAAACAGATTAAGCGAGATATTTAATATAGAAGAAATCAAAGACAAACTCCTGCTATGGCGACCAACACTCAGTACTTCTTGCATCGCTCAGCTGCCAGTCTAGGAACACCCAACTGAACTTTGGATGACTTCTCATTTAATTTTTATTTTTTAAAAAGGATATTATTTGACCTGGCTGCCCAGACCTCTTCAGGGGAAAGGGGCGGTTTCCTGCTTCCATTGCCAGCTTGTGATGTTACAGAATAAAAAAAAAGGACAAACTCAAAAAAACCCTGAACAACGGAACCTAAAGGCTCATAACAGTAGAAACAAATAAGAAGTTCCCTTATGCAAACTCCTCTGTTTAGGAAAAAGAAAAATCTAACTATTCCTTCTTGGGGCTGGCATGGACAGCAACACAAAGACTTGTTTTTTTCCTTTTTCTTTTACTTGGAACCACAACATTGTAGCACTGAAACACTCCATGAAACTGAGTCTTCCACGCCTCCCACATTTTCTCCAGGACTTCCTCTATATCTCTCTTCTGACACATCACCATAATTTAGTGAAAGGGTGAAATCCACCATAAAACAAACTAAAAATCATTCTTGTGGCTATGTATACCATCATCCTTAAGCAAACTACATGTAGGTCTTCATCAGCACCTGCGCCAGCCTGCAGTCCATCCAAAGATTTCAGCACAGCAACAAGTGCTACAAGAAGTTATACAGAAAGATAAGAAGTTATACAGGAGGAGGCAGTATCTCTGGAAACCCCTGTAAACACAGGATAACCCTGCCTGCTGCTAACAAAGAGCAGTAAACTCTTGCCTGTCTCCCACAGTACAAAATTATCACAGTATCACAGAATCACTAGGTTGGAAAAGATCCACAGGATCATCGAGTCCAACCATTCCTATCAACCACTAAACCATGCCCCTCAGCACCTTGTCCACCCATCCCTCAAACATCCCCAGGGAAGGTTCTAATTCTGGAACAGCTCCCAGGTGACAGATTTGATTCTGTAGTCCCTTCCCTAGTAGCAATTCTGTNCTGTCACTTGGGAGGCCATTACCCTCCTCTCTACAGCCTCCTTTCAGGTCGTTGTAGAGAGCAATGAGGTCTCCTCTCAGCCTCCTCTTCTCCAGGCTAAACAACCCCAGCTCTCTCAGCCATTCCTCATTATGCAAAAAGACAATCAATTACAAAAAAGCAGCTGATGCATATTCCACATGCCAGAGTTATCTAACCACATGCCCAACATGAGGGTGAGTGCCCTCCCTCGAGAAGTCCCAGATGGGCACATACCTCCACCCAACCAACCCAACGATTCATCATGAGCAAAATCTACTCCTGCACCATGAACACTGTCAAACTGAAAATTCAGGCCGCGATCCTAATCAAGCATCCCTAAACATCCATTTAGAGCCAACAGCCTAATCAGACCTTAAATAATGTTTTTACCAACTACAGTTTGAATAACCTATTAACATACTTATTTGAACAAGAGGATTGCTCCCTCCTGCATTCAAGTTGTTCTTCTCAACTGCCAAAATTCCCGGCCCAATTGTTTATCTAGTCATTACATTTTGCATATTAAAACTTGAACACCACCTGCACAGCTACAAAAAATAAGACACAAAAGTAGAATTAACTGATTAAATTAAAAACCAGAAGAAGTCCCACAGCAACAAGCGTGGTCCTTTTCATACTAAACAAGATAAAATTACATACAAAGTACATCTGTTGCACTAAACCATCAACTTTGGAAGCTTCCACAAGTTTAGGGAAAGTTGCTGTGGAAATGTGGCTGAAGATGGGAAACAAATCCAGACACAGGTGATGATGGGGATATCAGCTACACTCTGATCTTCAAAATACACCTCCACCATACAAACATGCTAAAGTGTGTTATATTGACAAATCAAACCAGATTTTTTTTATTGAAATACAAACTTCAAGCACATTATCATTACAGACTACTCTTATGAGACCCTACATGAAGCACTGCTTCCAGTTCCAGAATCCCTAATATAAGAACGATATGAAACTGTTGGAATGGGACCAGAGAAGGACATAAAAAAGATAATCTGAGGGCTGGAGCACCTCTGCTGTGAGGACAGGCTGAGAGAGTTGGGGTTGCTCAGCCTGGAGAAGGCTTTGGGGAGACCTTAGAGCAACCTCCAGTACCTGAAGGGGCTACGGGAAAGCTGTCAAGGAACTTTTTACAAAAGAGTTATAGGACAAAGGGAAATGGCTTTAAACTGGAAAGGAGAAGATTTATATTAGACATTATGAAGGAATTCTTCACTGTGAGGGTGGTGTAGTGGCACAGGTTGCCCAGGGAAGCTATGGATGCCCCCTCCCCGGAGATGTTCTATAAGATTTAGAGATGTCTAATGCAGGTATATTTTGTGTTAAACAGGTTTGGGGGTTTTAAACCCTTCAAGGCCTCTTCCACCATCCACGAGAATGAGAAGCAAAACTTTCCTGGCCATAACATCACACAAGTTACTACTGCCTACAAGCCTTACAAGGAGCAGCTCAGGGACCTAGCCTGGAGAAAAGGAGGCTGAAGGGAGACCTTATCGCTCTCTACAACTGCCTGAAAGGAGGTTGTGAAGAAGTGCGTGCTGGTCTCTTCTCCCAAGTGACAGGTGATAGGAGAAGAGGGAATGGCCTTAAGTTGCAGCAGGGGAAGTTCAGATGGGACATTAGGAAACACTTCTTCACTGAAAGGATTCTCAGGAACCGTCAGAGGCTGCCCAGGTTGAGTGCCCATCCCTGGAGGTGTTTAAAAGGCAGTAGACAAGGTGCTTAGGGATATGATTTAGCAGTGGACAGGTACTGTTGAACTTGATGGCCTCAGAGGCCTTTCCTAACCTAGGGATTCTATGATCCTATGATCCAAACACACCTGAACTCACATCAGACCTTTCCTGACGGCCCTGACCTACAAATAAAGAGGCGCAAAGGGGAAAACCCACCGAACCCGTGGAAACAGAGAAGCTCCCTCTGTCTCCGCTCCCACGGGAAGCGGCAGGGGAGGAACCGGGGACGCCGGTACCGGCCACAGTACTCGGTATTGCGGGGGAGGCAGCGGCCCCGGAGCACGGGCGGGCTCGGCAGCCGGTTCCTCACAGAGGCGGCGCGGCCCGAGGGGCGCAGGGACAGCGGCGCGGCCGAGCCCCACCCCACGACGACCCCGCAGCGGGCCAAGAACAGTGGGAAGAGCAAACACAGCCCTCAGGGCCGCCCCCTCATCCCTACTTACGCCATCGCCGACCGCGGCGGCTCCACCACGGACCCGGAAGCGGCGGGGGCTCTCGCTCACCTCTCGCCGCCCCGCCCACGGCGCCGCCGCAGCCAATTGCGGAGCGCGCCAAGCCGGTGAGGCCAATGGGAAGGGCGGGAGCTCCCCGAGGGGGCGGGGCAAGAGGCGGAGCGAGGCCAATCGCGGAGAGCCGCCGGGTGGCGCGGCCAATGGGAAGGGCGGGAGCTCTCAGGAGGGGGCGGGGAGAAGGGCGGAGCGCGGCCAATCGCTAGAGGCGGTGCCGGCTCTGGGNGGGGGGGGGGGGGGGACAGGGGAGGGCGGAGCCTTTCCCGCCCCTGCGCAGCGCGTGCGCCTGAGAGGGGCGGGGGTAGCACAGCTGGCGGGGCGCGAAACCAGATGTGCGGGGGGGCGGGGGGGAGAAGGGAGGGGCTGCGGAGGATCAGTCTGTCCAGACTCTAGTTCTAGGGCACTTCCCAGGTGACGGAAT
Organism: Piaya cayana; assembly: GCA_013389865.1. NCBI lineage: Eukaryota > Metazoa > Chordata > Aves > Cuculiformes > Coccyzidae > Piaya > Piaya cayana. The sequence goes on along the minus strand of WAAB01003203.1, from coordinate 49,575 downwards.
TGATTCTGTAGTCCTTTCCCTAGTAGCACTTCTCATAACTTCTAATTTCATAGAATCATGGAATCACCATGTTGGAAAAGACCCGCCGGATCATCGAGTCCAACCATTCCTATCAAACACTAAACCGTGTCCCTCAGCACCTCGTCTACCCGTGCCTTAAACACCTCCAGGGAAGGTGAATCAACCACCTCCCTGGGCAGCCTGTTCCAGTGCCCAGTGACCCTTTCTGTGAATTTTTTTTTCCTAATGTCCAGCCTAAATCTCCCCTGGTGGAGCCTGAGGCCATTCCCTCATGTCCTGTCCCCTCTCACTTGGGAGAAAAGGCCAGCACCCTCCTCGTATGAACAGAAAGAGGAATAACAATGGCATAATGGGCTTAGGATGCTGTGGATTGGCTCAGCAGGGTGCAAAGACATTGGATTTGTTCAAAGAGGTACCTGGCTTGCCTTAGAAAAAAAAGGAAATAGCTGGTGCCAATAGATAAATTGGGGATGGATTTTGGGGTGCTGGTGGGTGAGAAGCTCAACGTGAGCCATCGATGTGCACCTGAAGCCCAGAAAGCCAACTGAGTCTTGGGCTGCCTCAACAAGTGTGGCCAGCAGGTCAAGGGAAGGGATTCTCTCCCTCTGCTCTGCTTTCATAAGATCTTGCCTGGAGCTCTGCGTGCAGCTCTAGAGTCCTCAGCACAAGACATGGACCTGTTAGAGCAGGTCTGGAGGAGGGTCACGGGATGGTCAGAGGGCTGGAGCACCTCCCATGTGAGGACAGGCTGAGTTGTTCAGCCTGGAGAAGAGAAGGCTCCAGGGAGACCTTAAAGCAGCTTCCACTACCGAGAGAGGGCTACAGGAGAGCTGGGGAGGGGCTCTTTATCAGGGAGTATAGGGACAGGATAAGGGGGAATCGTTTTAAACTGAAAGAAGGGAAATAGGATTAGATCTTAGTAAGAAATCTTTTCCTGTGAGGGTGGTGAGGCGCTGGCACATGTTGCCAGAGAAACAGTGTCTGCCAGCACCACTGGCCTCAGGCTTCCAACCAGACTCTGCACCACCAATAACAACCCTCTGAGCTCTGCTACCCATCCAGTTCTCAATCCACCTCACTGTCCTCTCCCCTAACCCATACTTACCTTGTTTACCTATGAGGATGTTGTGGGAGACACTGTCAAGCCTTGCTGAAATCTTTGTGTTTATCCTGAATACAGGCCTGTGGAGAAAGGTGGGAATGTCTGTACCTCTGTACCATCCATGGCTCCATGGATTTTACTGAGCCGAAGTGGAACTTAGCCTGACTGTGCAGAGGGCTTGTGGCTCATCTCTGCAAGCCAGTTAGTTTTGCCTTCTGCTCCATGTTGGCTGAAACAGACGGCAAGGCCATCTTTCAACCAGATTGGACAACAGCAAGCTTAAAGACATGGTTTAGTGGTGGGCTGAGCAGTGCTGGATTGGATGGACTCGATGGTCTCAAAGATCTTTTCCAACCTAGATGATTGTATGATCCCACTCACTGTACAAGGCCACAGGTGCCCCTGGGCACCTGCCAAGAGCTCCTAACCTGGCACAGGAAGGCACCAGCAGGATTATCCCTCAAGCAGCATCGTGATCCTGCAGCACCACAAACCAGAGGTGAACCCTCACCCTGGCAGCACCTCAGCATCCTGAGCAACAGGCCTGGGCAGTGCCGAGCTTGGAACAGCTTCAAGGCATCCTCCACCCAGCAGATGAACTACCATCAAAGCAAGTGTTATCTAACGAGTTTTGTCCTTAGTGTTTTTTTATAACATTCTCACTGTACTAAGCATAGTAAGAAAAATATTGTTTAAATACTTCTGGTTTTCATAGTGAAGCCCCTCATTCCATCTCATTCCCTGCTATTGCCAGTGCCGTGCACTCCAGGGATGCTCTGACCTGCTGTGCCTAGGGGATGGATGCTCAGGGTCTCAGGAGGCTCTTCCAAATGTTTTTATCCATATGGTGCCTGAAGGCTTTAACAAGGACGATGCCACTAAGTCATGTGTAGAGAATTTTAGCTTAGAACTAGCAGTAGAGCTTGGGGAAAGGTGTATCTGCCTGATGCAAGAGACGGGAAGAAAAACTTCAATGCTGATACAACCTGGCTAGGAAAATGAATTATGGAGTTAACACGAGGAAAAATATTTACCCCTCTATGACTTTGAAACTATTTGTTTCATAAAGGGTGCTAGTATTGACCTTCTCTGTAAAAGAAACCTGCACTTTCTTCTCAGGAAAATATTTTTATGTTTGAGAGGCCAAACCAGATTTATTTCTAAACTCTATCAGTTACAGTCCCAGAACAACCAAAATAACTCAGAGGGAGAAACAGTTTCTGCTCTTAGTGTCATACTACAATTAAAAGTGACCAGGATGGAAATAGTAAAGCTGAGGTGACTGAAATTCTGGGTCTCACCACAATTTCAGTGGTGGGAAGGAAACGCAGAGGCTTGGAGTCTACTTGTGCAACAGATAAAATCAAGAACAGAAGTTATTCCACCCAGTGTTTTTAAATAAAGGCCAGCTGGAGTCCCACATATAAAAAATGTGCATATTTGCAGCATGCAGTCTAACAGCATCCTCCCCTTTGCCTTATGATAGCCAGCAGTGTGCAGTTTTAAGTGTCTGTCATCCCTTTCTTTGCTAAAGCAGCAATAATAACTATTCTTAAAACTGATAACAGGGTAATTTTAGGAATTAGTGGCAATAGTTTTATATCATTTTTAGATTTGTATACATTCGGTTTTCAGATCCCTTGGTTTTTACACCTGAGAGTTATTTTGTCAGCATCATCTGGCTTGGTCTAAACAAATTTGGTCCTATTTGGTTCTTTCAGGCTCTTACTGAAGTGTCAGACCTTGCACATGGATGACTGCAGCAAGTCACTGCATCACAGACTGCAGCTGAGGAAAGCCTTGGGTGCCAGGTTCTTCTTTTTCAGGTAGGCACTCAGCATTGTATTGAAGTTTCTGACCCCATGAGTGCAGTCCCTTGGAGGCAGGGGTGTTGCACGGGTGTGATGGGGAGCAGAGGTGGCGGTTGCTGTGGGTTAGCACTGACGTGAGGTTTGTGGATTCTCACAGCATCCCTGCTTGATTGCCTGCTGCTTTTTTGAAGGTTGCATTTTTTGGGATGTTTGTCTGTGTTGCTGATTTCCATCACCAGTTTCATTCCTTCCATTGCCTCCTGTGACCTTTTGGGGGGAGTGTCCACAAATGAGCTCTTGATATTTTCCTCCTCCCTTTTCTTAAAGGAGTTTTCCCTTCATTTTCTTCCCAATAAGTATTGATGCTGAGTTGCTTCTTTCACCTCTTCCTTCTGTACCCTGTTGTCAGACAATAAAATGTATTTGACATTTAAATTTATTCATAGAAATGACTTCTAAAAGGGAATGCAAATAACCAAAGTTGTCAGATTTGTTATCAACATAAACAGAACTACTTAGGGAATGGGAGAAATGAGTTGATTTTCCTCCTGTAATCCAGTCAATGACTGAAAGTGTCCCTGCACGTGGCAGGGGGTTTGGAACTGGATGATCTTTAGGGTCCCTTCCAACCCAAACCCAAACCGTGCTATGATTCTATGATTCAGATCTTAAGGACAAAGAAAGCCTCTCCTGACACATTAAAACATTCTCAAGGTGGCTTGCATAAAATGCATAAAATTTGATTGAATACCTTAAAAGTACAGTAACATAATGACCAGCATCCCAAGATCCATATTTTGAGCCAGGGGAGCTAATTCAGAGGGGTTTTTCACTCCCATCTGCCGTCTAACGTTCTGGAGACTTGTTTGCTTTTTGGGGGTAAATCGACAGCCTCTGATGGCGTTATGTCCACACATACAGCATGAATGCCCTGGCTTGAATATTGTCCCCGGGGTATCACTTTTCAAGCTTTCCCAATTTTTTCTCCTTGTCTAGAAAACAAAAACTATTTTGTCCTTAATTCTTTGCAGCGTATGATGTTGCATCTTTAGTTATCACCATGTGAATTGGAAATTTTATAAATGTTGTCTCGCCATGTAACTTTCAAAACAAGGAAATTAAAGCCCCATCCTCTGTTGTTTAACTTATTTTACGTCAGGTGGCATTCCCATTTGCCTCAGAATGTTTGTGCCTAAAACTCCAGCATTTCTTTCTAAGAAAAGAGTAGCACTTGAGTATATGCATCTTTAAATTATGTATAACTTTTTCGATTTGCAGTGGAAGGTGCTTCTCCAAAGAGTGTTATAAAAGCTTCCCAGTCTTTTGATTCATATGTTTTACCTTTGATTGATGCCAACCAGGGATGAAAGTCAACCTAATGTTGAGGTTGCCAGAATTGATTTATACAGAACCAGAAGCTTCTGGGTACACAACACATAACAAAATAGAAAATGTGACTGGGAACATCCATACTCATGTCTTGCACTTATACTATTTACCTTGTTAGGACAGCTGGGTAGTCCTGGAATTTTCCAGGGGAAGGGAATAGTCACCTTTCCAGCTGGACTTACCTGCATACTCAAGGGCACAATGTGCCTAAGAATCAGGCTTGGGCACACTGGTTCCCCTCCTTCAGAAAAGCAGAGAAAGCCTCCCTTACCAACAACTATTTTCTGAACAGAAAAAAAAGAAGTTACTACAGATCTGCTGCAGTGAGTGCTTTTAAGTTACTGGAGCTGTGGGTGTATAAATGGAAGTCCTGGATGGTTTATGCTTTCTCTCAGTAACATCAGTGTTTACTACAGGAGTTCATTCTAGATTACATTAAAAACAAACACTGAGCTTAGACGTAAATAAATATAAATAGTCCTTATGCAAAATGTCTGTGACACTGCAAAAACTTGCTCTAAAGTGAGCCAGCAGCCAATAGACCAGAAATACCCACATCCTTTAGCTTAGTGGCAAAATTCTGAACTCTTTGGTTCTTTTCATCAGAGGATATAATCACAGACATTCAGTTCAGAAAACAAACAAATGATTTGTATCAAGTACATGTTTTGCCAGACCTGGATGTCACTTCTTATCAATTACAGATTTAATTTATTCCATACTTGACCTTGCAGTACTTCCAGTGTATTTTTGCTTCCAAAGCATTTTTATCCAAGGAACTTCACTGAGGGTTGTTGGTCTTTCCATGGAAGTTGTGCATCTCATAGTGCACCCAAAACCTGATTCCCAAACAGGTTCTTCCTGAGCTGGCAGAAATCCTGCTTGCTCTGAGAGTAGTTCATTAGTGTCTGGATCTGTGCACCCAGACCTTACGTGCATACAGGAAAAAAGTAGAAAGGTAAGATATTCTTCATTAAATCCCTAAGTAAAATCTAAAGGAAAGTATGATTTACCCTGCATAAAGGATATTTCTTTAAATTAAATAATGTAGTTTTCACTTGGGTCAGCAATCAGAATGGTACATGAGAATTGCTAACAAAACATGTTAGTTTTTATTTTAGTTTCTTCCAACAATCATTTTTATAAACCCTTTCCATCTGCTGATATTAATGAGCGTGTTTGTAACCCCATATGGATAATAAAATCTGTGTTGCAGAATAGATGCTGATGAACCAGATCCACAGGAAAGATCTCATGCATCTCATTCAGACCTCTTGCATTTGGATTTTTCTGTAAGGAAACAGGCAGCAAGCCCTGTAATGTCAAGGCTGATTTCAGCGAGCTCAGGGTTTAGCTTGTAGAAGCGAAAAGCTTTTGCTGACAACTTATTCAAATCCATCTGTAAAAACTGTTTTCAGATGGCACTAGAAGTCCTATTTCCATGAAAAACTGCTGCTTTTAATTTCAGAGAATGAGGTGATAACAAGCAAACAGGTAGGGATCCCATGATATCCCATCACTGTATCTTGGCAATTGCTAAAACACTTTTGACTGTCCTCATGTAGCATCTGCATGTGTTTTTTTCACAAAACCTTTCACTTAATATTTTAAAACCCCACATTTCTCGCCTGTTTCTGACATTGCTCACTAGACGTGCACACATGAAGCTTAATTGTGTTACCACTTCCTTTTAAGTATGGACTATAACTTCCTTACTCTTAAGGAAATCGTTGCTATTAAGGAAGCTATTGCTGTTACTATGGCCCCAGAGATTTCCTTTAGCCTGTTGTGTTTTCCTACGACTTGTTCATAGACCCCTTTAAAAGCCCATGCCTGGCTTTGGATGCATGTTTGGAAGCCTCTAAAGACCTTGGACATCCTCCCTGCTTCCTGATGTGGTCTCAGTACCACCCCCTGCGCTACATCTAACAGCAATATCCAGTGCCATAGAGCTGCACCTTGACCCCTTCTCTCCATTTTGTTTCTGTTTTGTTGAAATATTAATTTATATTGGGTTATATTGAGTGTCTACAGGCATATAAATAATTGTTGATGTGGCAACTACAAGCAGATATGTCCATCCTTTCAGTATTCACATCTTACAGCTCTACAGCATCACTTTATTAACACCACATTACCTTTTCTGGTGTTCTGCTGGTAATAAATGCCATCAGATGGTACAGTAGCTTTAGTTTTCATTCTTAATTTTCTCTTATTTTTAGTTATTTTAGTTGTTCCTGCTCTCAAAAGAAGTGCATTGTACTGAAACACACTATTAGAAGACATTTTGTGCTAGATGTACAGGCAAATTGTATAAGCTTTTTGTCTAAGCAATCTAAAACCTATTTTGAACACAGAAGAGGAAGTATTCACCAAGTAAAGTTTCTTTTTTAAACTGGAGACCCCATTCCTGGCCCCACTGGTTATCTAGAAGAATGAACTGGCACACAGCAAGTGGGCGTAGCACCCTGTTGCCAGAGAAAGAGGTGAAAGCACAGTCCTTTTGGTGGTTCATGACTATTTTTAACTTTAATTTCCTTTGCAATTATTTCCTTTCCTGGATTCATAGATATGCAGTAACCAGTTACATAAATCTTGTCTATGCCATGTTTACAAATAATTCTGGCTTAGATTCCGTGTTCTTTGCACTTTGAAATTCCCACAGGCTTGAAGTTTGGGTATATAAAGCCATATGCAGGATATCACCCCATGTTTAATACCAGCTCTCTACAATAAACCTTTTGTAACAAGAAATACCCACCTACATTTCCTCTAACCTCCCCTAGCGTTTTTGTTGGAGAAGCTACTTTTCACTCGCTGTCTCAGCGACTGCTGTGTAGTAGGATAATACCGAGACTTTGTAGGGGTTTATTCCTTCCATTACTTATTCATTTTTTGTCTTTTAAAAGAAAAAAGGGTGGGAAAATCCAACAGTGACCCCTTCATGCACAAATATGGCGTGTTTTTTAAGGGGTGGTGTAATTGTGCAGCTGAGGGAATAATCATACCTAAGTGCAGTTTTTAGGGAAATGGTTTAGAGTTGAAACAAGAGATAAAGAGGGAAAAATCAAACATGTACTGGAAGGAGGGAAAACGTATTGATGTAATGGCAGTAATTGTGGCACAGAAAACCAAAGGCTCTCAAAGTTGTGTGTTTGGAGAACTATTTAACACAGGAAGCAGTGGATAGTCAGCTGTGCAGTGCAACTTATCCATGTTCAGAGCTTGAAATGCTTGTGCCCTATGTGACAAAGGGCTTTGGAAGATGTGTAGGAGATCCTCTGACACATTATACATCTATAATGCCATCCGTTACCAATATTTTGGGGATAACTCCTTGTGCAGTGTTAGTATGAGACCATTGTGATGGCCACACTCGGCTCACACATTGCCTGCTCTTATGAGCAGGTGAAGAGACGGCTGTATTTTCCAGGTTTTCTGAGAGTCTTCTAGCGTAAATGGGAAAAATATAGGTGAAGCATTGACAAAGTTGTAAGAGTAATGTCTTAATTCTCTGTGGATACTCCACATGTAAAGTCTATAGCAGCATATTGGAAAGATTGCATCTTACCTTCAAGGCTTGCAACACTTAAGAATGAGCAAGGTGACTTTAAGTATGGTACTAAAAATAACAAGTGGTAGTAGAAGTAGAAGAAGCAGCACTGCATGATATGCTGCATTCAGGGAATCAATCAATGAGGAGTCAAGACCAGCCACACTGCTCTGACCCACGGGGAGCTCCTCAGCCCTTGCTGCAGAGGCTGATGCAGTGGGATCTCATCAGGAGAGAAAGCAGAGCAGCACGAGCGAGGCTTGGTCCTGTTCTCAGTGAAATTTCTGAAAACCTTGACCATGACATTTGTGGAGGCAGGGTGCACGGCCTTAACATTCCCCAGAGACCCAGATGAAATATCGCTGACGCACTTGCAGTGTAATCATCGCAGATCCCACCTAGCCTGGGTAGTGCACAAGGCAGTACAAATAAATATATTATTATTGGTAATAAAATATTATGATGAAAACTGGCCAGCGGTAACACTTGGCAATAATCTGAGTGTCATCGCTAATACACAGATCACAACCTTAGAGGCAGATAATTCTACCTAATAAATATTTAAAAAAATAAATTTACAAGCAGTAAGTTATTTATAAACAAGCAATTTATCACATTTGCTTTTGATAAACTACATAGCTTCACTGCTTTTATTCTGACTGTACTGTTTGCCATTGTGCAAGGCTCATTTAGTTTTTACCTTAAAAAGATCATCTCTCTTGATTTTTTCTTTCTCACGTGTAGCTGGAAAATGATAGCTCAACATTTTCTGTTTGCACACTGTGTCCTCTTCACCTGCCTGAAGGTCCTAGACCATCCTTGAAAACATCAGCAAGCATCCTTGAACTAAGAGTGGAAGTTATTTAAACTGCCAGTGCTAAAAAGACAAAACTGGTAACCATTTCTGTGCTGTTTAAAAAGTTGTTTTCTCAAATGCTGGATGCTGCTGATGGCAATGGCTCTACTACTGTTGTGACAGCAGGTTTCCGCTCATGGTGAGGTAGAACCTCACTGACCACAAGCTCATTCATTCCCTGCTGCTGGAAGGAAATACAACAGATCATAGAACCATAGAACAACAAGGTTGGAAGAGACCCACCAGATCATCGAGTCCAGCCGTTCCTACCAAAATGCCAAGGCAGCTGAAATTATTTGAGAGAGTAAAAGGCAGCACAACTGATCTGATTGAATTTGGCTCTCTCCAGCAGTTCCAACATATTCCCATATTTCCCAGTCTTTGAGTCTGACAGGGCAGGAGCAGTGCTGGGGTGTCAGCTCAAGGGAGATAGGGAAGTGCTGCCTAGTTTCAAGCAGAAGGAGCTGCACAATATCCCTTCCAGCTTGTGGTTAGCTTACTTCCTGGGCTCAACACAAGCGCTGGAAAGAAGGGTTTATCTATACCCTGACTCCCTTCCCTCCTCCCCGTGATGGCCAGAAAGCTTCCTTTTAAGCAAGGCAAGAGCCAGTAACACTTTGGTTAGTGTTACTCTATGTGCCTTTTGAGGAAATATGTGCACAGAACATTTCCTGAACCCAGCACAGCTCGGAGCTGGATACTTTAGCAGAGGGAGGTGTGTGAGTTGTTGTCTTTCACCTGTTTTTAGGCATTCCTCATTCTCAAGTCTTCTTTGGAAACATTTGTGAGTTCTCATGAAGGCATCTGGCTGGCCACAAATAGGAGTGAATGTTTTTATTCTTTCCAAAGAGGTTTTCTTTGTGCTTTAGACAACACTGCATTGTAGCAAATGTGACAGCAATGTGACAAACATGACTAAATAATTACCTAAAGAAATGCAATCTTCTACTATTTTATGAGTCAAAAAAACCCAAACCGAGACTTTTCCAACAACTGCCAACTAATAGTATATTTGCTGTGAATCAAAAACAAGTAGAAACTGTTCAAAAGTTACAGATACCCTCCTTGGTGCATTCCTAAAGCAAACTTCCCATAGGGATGCTACCAGAGGAGATGTCACTTGAGGTTTTAGGGAACACTGGAGGTTTTTAGATTTTTGCTTTGAAACATGTTTACAGGGTTTCATTTTATTATTAAATTTACACTGGACAGGAAAGGAGAGAAACTGAAAATCAAACTTATTATGGAAACTGTTTTCAGTATTAAGTGTGCAACATAAACAACCAGATTTTACATGTATTGAAATTCTTTAGAATCTAGGCTTCTGCTAAAATGACAGAATTCCTTTGACTTTGACCATAATAGTCATCGCTTTTGCAGACGTAGCAAGAATGAGAAGTGCTTACCTCAGCACTAGCACTTCCACAAAAAAAGCAAACCTGTTGTCTTTTGGCCTACTGCATTGTAGATGCCACTTTAATATTTCAATCTAGAACAAACATCTTTGTCAGTCCAGAGTCAGCTTTCACTGGCAAGAAGCAGCCCTGTCCCAGCTGTAGATCAAGCGATGTCCCCTCTTTGTCACTCACCCACAGACAGGTCCTCTGAAAGCAGGCAGCTTGGCGGTGATGCAGCTGACTGCTGAGCAGGGAGCATCATTCAGGCACCAAGGTGGCTTTGGACTGACCAAGCGCCTGGAGTTGCCACTGGGTTTAATAAACGCTTTTAATACCTTATAATGAGCAGGGAGTTTGGAAAAGTTTGGGAAGCTGCATCCTCTGCCTCAGTCCAGCCCTGCCAACTGTGATGTGAGGAGAGCAGGAGGCACCCATGGTTGCCCACAGGGCAGAAAACCACAGAAGGATAGAAAACTACTTTAAAACAGAGGTCCGGTGTCTTACAGACAATAATTAGTTCTTTGGCTGTAAGCTGAGGAAGGACAGTCATCTGGGACTTGAAATGAAGAAGCATCCTGTTTACTTTTGAGTATAAGGAGGTAATAAAAGCTGCTAACCTCTGTAGTTAACACAAAACTCCATGCACTCAGGAGGGCTGCTCTTGGCCCTCGGCAAGTATTTCTTTGGGAGGTGGTTTGATGACATTTTAGACAGGCTCAGGCAATAGTCTGTTCTTGTGTGTGCTGTTTTGTTTTTCTTGCTTGAACTGCGCTGCTGTGTGTTTTAAATTCTGAAAGAAGAAAGGTCCAGCCAGTACTTCAAAAGATTACCATATATGCCTTTACATTCTGTGCTGGACCTGTAAGAAATGATCTGCAATTCCCCGAGCTCTGAAAGTTCTTCCTCAGCCCTCCTGGCTCAGTTCCAGTGATAAAGTGACTTCCACAACCGTCTGTTCAGCCAACAGCTTCCTGATGACCTTGACAACTTTGTTGATGCCTTACTGTTACCCAGTTCCCGTAAAAGAAAAAGATATGCAGTATTGAGTTGAATGTGCTTCTTTTTCCTTTGCAGACAAAATATTTTGCATAATTTCATTGACTCTTTCAGTAAGAGCTTTCATAACGAATCCCAGGATCGGTGGACCTACATTGCCTCAAATGTCAGCTTTTTAAGCATTAAGACACTGCTTCTGTAGAGTCTCTGGCTTTATCCAGACTGATAAGGAGTCTTTACAGCAACATTATTGATTACAGTCTGCCTAAGGTGGCACTGGCAGCAGCATTAGGCCACTATCAGGCAATCTATACAGCAGCTCTCTCCTGTTTCTCAGCAGCTGCTACCTGCAGGCAGTCACATCCCCACAGTTCAACCAGGGAATAGAAAACATGAGCTCTTCTAATATGCTCTAGTGTAAAATCAGCTGAGTTACTTCTCACAGCCGCAGCAGCGATTCAAATTGGACAGGCTGACTTCTGCAGTGCCATTGATGAGGAGCACTCTAGTAGTTTGTTCTACTCACCGAACCTCCAGGGTAATTTCTGGCAGCTGTGGAAAGCTATGGCTTAAGCTGCCATCACCTTTCCAGCAATGACTGTCACATCTTGCCTTCCCTGGAGGTGTTTAAGGTGTGGGTGGATGAGGTACTGAGGGGCATGGTTTAGAGATTGGTGGGAATGGTTGGACTCGATGATCTGGTTGGTCTTTTCCAACCTGGTGATTCTATGATTCTATGAGTCTATGATCACAGAGTAGGAAACTACTGTTGGGATTTAATCCTTGGTATCATTTACTTGGGAGTGCCTGATGTCATTGTAGAGTTCCATCATTTTCCAGAGGCTTCTCTACACATGTTGCTCATAGTCAATATTTTCAAGAACAAAACATTTGTGCAAATACCCTCATTTTCTCTAACATTACTGATAGGACTTATTGTAGACTCAGATGGAAATCATAATGTTTCAGCTGAAGAGGGACACTGCCATCCGCACTTGCACGCATAATTCCTGTCACTGTAATTCCTCTGCAAAACTGTGTGAATATTTTCTCAGTAGACAGAACTGGCCAAAGTTAACTTTTTTTGTATAATTACTGAAAATGTGTTATATACTCACATTATATTTAGCAGTTTCAGTACGTAAGCGGATCAGCTGACACTTTTGTGCTTCCAAACAGCGTGTGGCCATTAGATACCATTATCTGGAAATAAGCTCTCCTGCCTGAGTACTTATATACTGTAGTCTAGACTCGACAGCAATGCACCACAGAAAGAAAGCACATGGTTTAACTGGCAGTGTTTTCTTTCCCTTCCATCTTACTGCTTTGTAAATACTTCTCCTAGCTCCTGCTTTTCCCAGGGTTGTAGGCACCAGCAGCCCACGAAGCACAGCAGCTGGCGTAGGTGCAGGTGTTGACAGGGACTCAGGGCTGAGCCTGCAACAGGGGGCAACAGCAACCTGTGTGCTGTGATGTGCTTCCTTTTATCATGAACTGTTTCCTTTGGGCTGTATGGCCATCTCCAAGTAAGCTTTTTATCATCACTTCAGGAGTAGCTTATCTTACTCATTATAGTTTTCCATGGTACAGATCTTTAGTAGTTTTACTTCCATCTGTAGCTGTATGGCTCTGCAGGGGGACCTCAGAAGGCTGGATTGATGGACTGAGGCCGACTGTATGAGATTCAACAAGGCCAAGTGCCAGGTTTTACATTTCAGTCACAACAACCCCATGCAACACTACATGCTTGGGGAAGAGTGACTGAAAGCTGTCTGGCAGAAAAGGACCTGGGGTGCTGGTCAGCGGTGGCTGAATGTGATCCAGCAGTGTGCTCAGGTGGCCAAGAAAGCCAATGGCATTGTAGCTTGGATCAGTCATGATGTGGCCTGCAGGAGCAGGGAAGGGATCATCCCCTGTACTCAGCATTGGGGAGGTTGCACCTTGAATACTGCTTTCAGCTTGGGGCCACTCGCTACACGAAAGACATTGAGGGGACAGAGTGTGTCCAGAGGAGGGCAACAGTGAAGGATCAGGAGAACAAGTGTTATGAGGAGGTGCTGAGGGAACTGGGATTGTGTAGCCTGGAGAAGGAGAGGCTGAGCAGAGACCATATCGCTCTCTATAACTCCCTGAAAAGAGGTCATAGCAAGGTGGATGCTGGTCTCTTCTCCCAAGTAACAAGTGATAGGACAAGAGGAAGTGGCCTCAAGTTGCAGCAGGGGAGGTTTAGATTGGATACTAGGAAAAATTTCTGTACTGAAAGAGTCATTAATCATTGGCAGAGGCTGGCCAGGGAAGTGGTGGAGTCTCCATTCCTGGAGGGATTCAAAAAAAGTGTAGATGTTGCACTTTGTGGTGTTGGGCTGATGGTTGAATTTGATCGTCTCAGAGGTCTTTTCCAGTTCTGTGATTTTATGATTTTTACTTCTAACCTGACCTGCTCTTTATGACTGTATGTTGTAGGTTTATCTTCTTTTCTCTGCAACCTAGCAAAGAAAAGAGCACGTGCAGTGTCTCTTATTTGCAGTACTTCGAAACTTGTGATTTCACTGGCCTTTTTTTAAATTGATCTGTTGATAATTGCAAGTTCAGAACAAAGAGAAACTATAGCAACAAAAGAAGAAAAATATTTTTCTACCTTTGTAAACTTCTCATAAGTTAATTACCAGTTCAAATTTAAAATCAGAAAGAAGGATGCCAAATCCTCTATTGTTCTTATTGAACCACATGCAAAGAGGGAATTTTATTATGATACAAAAGGAAAGAATTTGTCATCATTAGCTGTAATGTTTTCGGGAAGGAGGTTTGATAGAAGACTCAGCATCATTAGAGGTTTTTATCTAAAGATTTCCTGCCTCAAGTAATTGTTTTGAAGAAGTAAAGACAGAGAGATTATGTCATTAATTCTCTTTCTTGGAGGTCTGTGGTAACTGTTGTTTTGTAGGCTCATCGGAAGAATTTTAACAAAATATCTCAATTTTGATTACTTACTTATTTTGGAGATGTTTTGCAAAACTGTAACTGAATAAGGTTTTGTCTTCACTGTATTGCTGCTAGCTTAGTTCTTTGAAGGGTGGTGGCAATCTCAGGAAACTAGAATCATAGAATCATCAAGGTTAGGAAGGACCTCCCCCATCAAGTCCAACCATCAGCCCAACACCACTGAGCCTACTAAATCCCATTCTGAATTGCCATGTCTACGTGTTCTTTGAACTCCTCCAGGGATGGTGACTCCACCACTTCCCTGTGAACTAACATGGACACAACAAACATTGTTAGAACGATGCTTGGTGTTGTTTTAATTTTGTAATACTCAATTCTAAGCAGAAGAATCTGGTCTGCTGACAAACATAGTTCTACACTGCTATACTGTCTATTCCATACAAAGCATTTGTAATGGATCATCTGCACAAACACTGCCTGTATCCATTGTTTAGTTATTCTAAATACTCTTCCCGTTCTCTGTTCTTTAATGTTATTTCTGTTGGAAACCACCATCTTCCATCCTGCAGGAAGCAGAATTAAAGCAAGAGAAAATGTGGGGGTTTTAGTTAAACACACATACACTTTTTTGCATACACCAGCACAAGTGAGCACTATTTTGTGGAGTAACAGCAGCACCTATATTAAGAACACCCAACAGTTCTTATCAGAAAAATTCATTTTCAGCTGTTTAGAATTCTATTAAATTCAAACTGCTAACAGAACCCATGTGGAAGGTTATCAGGGTTCTTTCCTGGGAGAATTTCATTTTGCTCTGCCTCAGAGTAGAACACAGGGAAAAGGTAGCTGTTTGGTATTTAAAAAATATATAAATGTCGTCTTCTTTGGAAAGTCCTAATCATCTCACCATCCTGTGACCTAAGGGTTTAAAGTTCTCCAGAAAGTATTCTTTGTCACATAGATGGACCTTCTGTTTTTTGTACAGAAACTGAGTTGAATTTCACTGAGTTTTAAGGTTCCCCACAGGCTATTGCTAAGGACACGTTACCAGCTAGAAGGGTTTTGTGCTGTCACCATAGAGTACCTGAACACCCTCCATCTGCCTCCATGCCTGCCCACAGCAGGTTCACCTCACTTTGAACCTCGGAGCAGCTACAACAGGGGGCTCAGAGAGCCCCTCAGTTCACAGCCTGGGCTCTTACTGGCTTCACAGGGTAAAACACAGCACCTGCCTTTATATGGCAGGTGTGGTCTGTTAGAAATTGAATTTAAACATATTTTCCTGAACAGAGCTTCATTCTAGCATCCATTGGTGGTATATATGATGTTCTGCCACCATTTAATCACCTGATTACAGTATTTGAGACATTCACAATTGGCAAAAATCACAAACACCAGAAAGCACGTGATGCTGATGTCCTTAAAACCTGTCTGCCCCAACCAACTGCACTCCAAAAAGCACTGATTAAGAGAGAAGACCATTTGACCATGTTCTCTCTGTACTCGCAGAAGTTCGTTCTGCTGAGGAGACTGCTCCTCACTAGGCAGGACAAGTAACATAAGAATTTCATAATTATTATTATTATTTCCCAGTGTGTCCTATGTTCTTATGGCACTAATACTTCACAGTAATCTGACAATTTGCCTTTCTCAGGTTTCCCGTTGCACTGTGCAATCTGAGTACCTTGCAGAATCTTTCAATATCCATTTTCTAATCTGGTTTTCAGTGCATTTGTTTGCTTTGGTATGGTTAACCTCTGGTCAGTATATTAAGCACAGTTTTATATACCTGTAAATTCTACCTTTAGTGCAGGACCTGATCTAACCAAGGTTTTAACCATCTTATTTTGCAGAGAGTGTAAGACTTGTCTTTACTGACTTTACTTCTCACCTGTAACTATCACTTGTAACTCTCACCAGGGTTTGGAGGCATGGAAAGTGCAGGAAAATAATTTACCTTTTTTTTTCTTACTGTATTCTCACAGTGGAATTGCTGGATGGGAATCAGTAAAGTCAATGATTTTTCAAGTGCTTCCATCTTCTTCAAAATTTTCATTGAATTTTTTTTTGTTTTCCCATGCTTACATATGCAGAAAACTAGCTACAATTCGGTAAAGGATATAATATTGGGGAAATATCTGCTTTCCAGTATACTATGCACATGAAAATAAAGCCTCACTAAACTTTTTTTTTACAACGAGAATGCATCTTTCTGTGAATCAGCACAAGGGATATTCTTTTCCTCCTAGAAACTTACAGATGGCTTAGGGGGATAACAGAGAGAATGAATTTCTTAATAATTTTCATCAAATTCTGCAAGAAATATGAGGGGTCGGACACTGCAGCACATAGAAACTGATGCCTCCCGGAGACTCCTGCTCTCACTGCACCGGCAGGAGAAGTGGTGTTGAAGTCCAGAGCGAAGTCAGAATCCACAGCATCCAAATGGGTGCTGGTGTGTCAGTGGGACCCAACAACTGCTCCCTGTGGTATTTCCACTCCTGCTACCTGTGTAACACCCTGCACCACGCTGGTAGCAAAGAAATTCTGGAAGAGGCTTGAGTGGGGCTGGCAAAAGAAAGCATAGCGAAGGCTTCATCGTCTGTCCCTTGTGAAATCTCTCTGCTCCAGTTTCTGCTTCTTGTTCCCAAAGGCACATTAGAGAAGAGGGAGCATTTATTCTGTGTCTGTTTCCTTCTGAATAATAAGCCATCCTGCCAATTATCTGATTAGTGCTTGCTGCTGTCCAAATTAATTAAAAAAATAAAAGAAGAGGAAAATAATGATTTTAGTATTTAGAGTTGAATACCTCAGACAACACAGCTGCTCAACTGTGGTTTGGGGCAACTACTCTTGACTGTTGCATCTGTGGGCATGTGGAAGACAGTAATGGCAGTTCTGAGCACGTATATTCTCAATATAAAACCAATTGCTTGTGCAGCTTCTTGGGATTAAGTTTCCAGGAGCCAAAGTACTACAGGTCCTTGTTCTCTGATGTAAAAGTCCTTTGGAAAAATACAATATGCTGTTGGAAGTGTTTTGTTAATAGCAACCAAGCACGCAGGTAGGACGTAGGCTCTCCTCCCACAAAGCAGAATTACATGAACGATTAATAAAAGGTCTCACATTCAGGGGATTATTCTGCCTGTGACTTAAGCCTGAGGAGAATCATTATCACCAGCCAGCAGAGGATCTATAAATAACCCACGGAGCTGAGTTTAGAGCATTAGTTTAGCCTCTCAGTGGAAATTCAGTGCATTGTCTAAGTGTGGTTAGAGGCAAATATTATCTTAAAGCAACTTATTGTTTTACTTCACAGTGGTAAGGAAATAAGCATTTATTATCAGAACAACTGACATTATTTCAGCCTGCCATGAAGGCTTGTGACAGAGCAGGAAGAAAAGAACTAGGCAAAGCTGCAACTCCCCAGAAAGCACCTGTTTCTCAGAAATGGGGAGGAGTTGATACACTCATTCTGAAAAGCCTGACTAATAAATAGTTCTGGAAATCGATTCAACCTAGGCAGGCAGCACAGAAGCAAGCCTCCAGGCCACCTGAAGTAGTACTGGGAGAACAGATTACATGCAAAGTCACTCAGCTGCTCCGCTGAAGTTGCCAGCAATACGACTAGACAGTGTAGGGTTGGGATCTTTGTGAGGTACTTAAGTGTCCACAGGGAACTAAGCTAACTACTAGGTAGTTTTGTATGGAGGATTGGACAACAGTATGTGGTGACGACTTCTCATCCCTAACGACTTCAGCCATACTGGAGTGGGTGACAGCCCTCACACGCCTGTCTTTCTGTGTATGTATCAAGGCAGGCAGTCTCCTCTTCCATACCAAATTCTGAAGAAATATTGGTTTAATAGAATTTTCTTTTATGTGTTTCTAGAAAGGGTGTGATTATGATATAACTTCACTTTAATTAAGACTGGTGATCAGATTTAGTGTATCAAGATGTGAGTCGTATTGTCACATGAAAACTAAGAAATGCTGGACAAAATGATGTTGTTATTAGGTAAAGAAAACTAGCAATTGTTCTAGGAGATTTCAACAGAAATATATCATGTAAGTGAAATACTCTGTTATACTCAGAACTTGATATATCCAAAATTGAAATATAATGCTTCCTTATTTAAGTACCAATCTCAGTGTGAAAAAGAATCAGGATAAATTAGAGGGATGAGCAAGTGGTGAGAGGTTTAGAAACTAAGGCTTTTGAAGAACAGTTAAAAAAAAATCTTTTTTTCTTTCTGCATAGGAAGGTGAAGATGTTGAGAAAGATGGGGGACATCAAATGTGTGAAACATTGTCATCAAGTGTGGTGACCAACTGTTGTTCTCCATGACATCAAGAACAGAACAAGAATTAATCTGCTGTCTTTATGGTAAGGGAAAAATCCATCTTAAATATTAGGAATAACTTTCTAACTGCATTTTAGCACTAAAAGAGATTATTTGTGCAATCAGCATTGCTGGACATGCCTAAGAACAGGCTATATAAATATCTGTGAGCTTTACTGGGCTTGATCCCAGAGAATGGAATTGATGGCTGGGATTATACCTACTCCTACATTTCTATGTTTTCTGAGACCTTGATTGTAGGGAAGTAGATCTTCATTTAAATGTGGTATCCTATAATCAACCCCCGCTACACTATATTATTACCTTAAATTGGTCATTGAATTGCTTCCTAGGTAAGAAAGTCCAATGCATAATTTATAAGCTATTTTGTACCCTAGTAATGGATGTATATTAATATGCATTTTCCACAATCTGACTGAGAATCTCTCATCATATTCAGCCAACCGTTTGACTTCACTATTTAGAAAGATAGAAGATAAATTTAAAGAGCAGCCTGCGCTAAGTGGAGTGAACTGTACACATTGAGGACTTAATAATCTGGAGGACCAGTTGTATTTACTGTTATTACAATCACAGTACAAAAACATATTCCCAGAAGCATTCCCTGGAAGAGAGAGGTGGCTGTTAATACAGCAACAAGATGGCCAATCCAAATTCAGGGCAAAAGGAGCTGGGCAATGACCCAAATCTATTTTCCTGAGCTGTGAATCAATCAGTAATGAACACTTTGGTTGTCCGAGATCAGCTCTCACGCAGAATATTTTATTTTCCTTATCCCCAGATGTCCTGATTTTAAATGTGTGTCAAAGTTATTTTTTATCCTTGAAAATGAATCAAAGTAATTTCTCATGCAGAGATAAAGATGCATGAATATTTTACATCAACTAATATTTTGTGCTTTTTGCCAATGTTTTACTTAAAAGCTCATAAAACTGAAGTTTTTGTTCTAATAAAAAGGAAAGCCCTTTAAACATCATATTCCCTGCCTGCACAGAACTGCATACATGAGGGCAAGGTGCTAATAAATCCCTGTGACCTGAAAGCTGTAGTAAACCTTCAATATAACAGTGTTCTGGAAGATAAGAGGCATTTGCAGGCATATGCAGCATCAAGGGATGTAACTATATTTACCCACATGCCCCAAAGAAATGCATTCAAAAAGCAGAAGGCATCAGGCCGAGCAATATCAGAAGGAACTTCTTAATGTGACTAGCTTAGCTTATTGCCCACAATTTTCTTCATTATCTCCACTTTCACCATCAGGGTTTTCAGAAATGACTTAGGTTTGTGCCCAAAGTGTCATCATTGTGGAATGCTACTGCTTTGCTCATCATTTTCCATCTCTTCCAAAATCCTGCATCTCCCCTGCAACAGGGACGCTGTTATTTATGACAGCTTATGCCTTTTCAGTGTCTTCTCTGGCTTTTATACAGAAAAGTGACCATCTTATCTTGACAGCTGTCCGATATGACTGCTGCTGAAAGCAATTTCAAGCCTTTTTTCATAGAATCATAGCATGGTTTGGGTTGGAGGGGACCTTAGAACCCATCCAGTACCAAACCCTGCCATGGGCAGGGACACCTCCCACTAGATCAGACTGCTCAAAGCCTCATCTGAGCTGGCCTTGAACACCTCCAGGGAAGGGGCAGCCCCCACATCTCTGGGCAACCTGGTCCAGTGCCTTGCCTGGCCCTTAACTTGTTATGAACTTAGAATTTGCTTCACCTTTTGAGCAGTGGGTGCACTACGTAGATTATGTTTTTTAAAGTCTTTGCAAAAGTAAAGCAGTCTGTAAGCATTAAACATCTGTATGGATGGCAACAAGACCATTCCTAGGGGGATACTTGTATAATATTGAAAGGCATAAAATGAAGACACTTTTAATAAGCACAAAACTCAGAGACATTCAGGTCTCTTTTTTGTACTGTGCACAGGTGCTTGCTTGCTAAGCTATGCCCACTCATCTCCTTCATGTCACTCCTCACAAGTGAAGCTTTCTGGCTGAGTGTGGTATCACCAGAATGGAGCAAGCTAAATCCTTCAGGCTTTGAATAGAAAGGAGAAGCACCTTTGTCCTTGGGACCTGTTAAGGAGCTGGATAAAAGATGAAAAATGGAATCCAAATTATTTTTTTGTGAAAAAGAAAAGAAAGGAAGGAACAAAAAGTAAGTAATTCAGTTCCTGAAATGAAAGCATGAAAAAATCACTATTCATTTCAGTAATTCCATATTTAGCATTTTAACAGAGCATTTTACTTTGAAGTCTGTCATCAGCAAACACAGGTGCGATCCCTTTTCACTATGCAAGTCTACAATAGGCAAGCACGTAGGAATTAGTTTTGTGCAGAAACAGATATTAAAACAGATTTCCTGCTCCATTTTTCTTAGGCAAGACTTAAACATAAGTCCTCAGCAGCTGAAGTGAGATGAAATCTTGTCCATCATAAACAACAACCTCACAATTAAGCAAAGCTGTGTTTTGTTATCCCTCTTATTTACCTCATGTAAACACTGAAGACAGAAGTGCTTTCTTAATTAAAAAATGGCACTTTGAAGCTGAAATCATTGGAGTAGCTCCACACACTGTGCTGTTCAGATGAAACCTGAATCAAGGAGATTTTCCTCTGCCTGTTTAATGTCATCCAGCTACATTATCTCTGCAGCTCCAACAGCAACAGAATGGCAACTAGCAGTCTCGACTGAGGTTTTAAACTGTCCAGAAAAGAGGGTAAATCCTTGCAATTGTTTTTAATTTGCAAATATATTGTGAGGTGAGGCCACATCTGAAATTTTGTGTTCAGTTTTGGGTCTCTCACTACAGGAAGGATATTTAGGCACTGGAGTGTATTCAGAGGAGGGCAATGAAGCTGGTGGAAAGTCTGCAGAACAAGTGTTATGAGAAGTGGATAAGGAAGCCTCCTCCAGGCCCAGTTTCTTTGTCTTAAAGGAGGTTGTAGTGAGGTGGGTGCTTGTCTCTTCTCCCGAGTAACAAGCGACGGGATGAGATGAAATGGCCTCAAGATGCGTCAGAGAAGGCTTTTTAGACTAAAATTCTTTACTGAAAGAGCAGTGAAGCACTGGCACAGGGCAGTAGTGGACTAACCATCTCTGGAGGTGTTCCAAAACTGTGTAGATGTGACACTTTGGGACATGTTTTAGCAGTCACGGTGGTGTTGGGCTGAAGGTTGGACTGGATGATCTTAGAGGTCTTTTCAAACCTATGATTCTATGATTTTATATTAGAATGAAGCCAAATACTGGAACATTCCCTTTTATTTCAATAAAAAACATGAACTCACTTTGACAAAAGAACAAGTTGCCAAATTTAGTTGCTCCTCTTCCCAACAAGGACGTCATATATGTAAAAAATCACATATACACTTTTTTTTAAGAAAGAAAAAGAGTAAAGCACAGAGTGAAAAGGAAGCATCAAGGGTAACATACATTTTTTAAGTGTACTTTTTAAAATTCTTTTTATCTTGGTAAAAATTTAAACGTGATTGGCAATGTATTTAAGAAGAGCAAAAAATCATTTGGTAATGAGCTTTGGACCAAAGTAATTGCCTCAGTTTGTCAGGTCTGCCTTTGATTCCATCCCTATTTCAAGGTTTTAAAATACAATTTGTTAGTAAAAATGAGCAAGGCAAAATTGCAAGTCATTAGCAGCTGTAAATGACCTCTAATGGTTGGTTATGACATCACAAAAAAAGCATGTTGAATACAGTAACCTTGGTACTTCTGTGTTTCACAAAATTCTAGAGTTCTTTCTCCATTTTGCTGCCAATATAAAGTTACATTCTCTGTCAGAGCAAGGATCTACAATTCCTTTTAGAGCTTCTCCTTCCCGACTACAATTCACCACCTGACTTTAGGGACCAAATATAGCTGGCTAATTTGGAAATCTCTCATTATATTCCCTAACGTGGGCATTTAGAATGACTCTGGAAGAGCAGCTCCTTTTCTCCATGAAGCTAGGAAGACAGACTCATAATTCATTACTTAGATATGAGAAGTTAGGCAGTGGGACAGTCTCCTTTGCTCCTATTACTGCTCACTGAAGAATGTTCACCTGAGCTCTGAAGTAATTTAGTAATTGGGATGTAAATTACTCGAGGTGGATGGGTTTTAAAGGCTCATTGCATTTATTACGGGGATAGTTTCATAGCCTGGAAAAAATGTCAGGCACAAATGAGCTGCATGGTGCTGTGTTAAGGCACCTAGTCACTAGACCACAACACTGGTGTTCAACAGGGGACTGGACATGGAAAATGAGTTATTTGGACAAAGAGGTAAGGTTCTACAATAGGTTTCTTTCAATGGAGGAGAGGGAAGCAAATAGAACACCTAACTACTTTCAACAAAAGCCCCTGTAAACTTGAGGAGAGGATTTTATAGTGCTGACAGCCGTGCAGTCACACAAGATTCTCTGTCTTGCCCTTTCTCTAAGAGCATGGACCTGCCACACAGGCAATAGTGGAGAATGATGTAATGATATACTCCAGTCCTGCTTTTGCCCATAAAAAAATGTTTAAATGGTTTTTATTTCTCAATTTGGGTTTAATTCTGATAGGAGGTCTTATGACTGTGAGCGAAGTAGGTTTTTGGCATTGTACTTGCTGAAGGATAATAAAGGCAGTGATCCCTGAATTGTATCTCTGGTTCCCCAAGACTATTCCCTTCATTTTAGCTTGAAGTATTTCTGGGGTAACAAGACCACTGCATTTCTCAGCTACACAAATCTTAACACCTTACTTGCTTGGTTACATGGCAATTTAAACAAACAGCCTTCTCTCACGTGATCTTGTTCTAGCAAAGCAAGCTAGAAATGGGACGTGTAAAACAATTCACCAATGCTGCTATTCCCTTTTAGACTTCAGAATAGCTCTTTTTGTTCTCTCACAGTCTCATAATGAATTATTGTTATTCTGAGGTGACCTGTAAATCAGCACAGCACTAAAAAACCCCACATTACGTATAATTAATACATTTTAAAAGAAATTCATCAACTTTTTTTTTTTTAATGTAGGGAACCAGAGAAGAATATATACATTTACTTTTAAAACCAGAATTGTGTTTGGAACAATGCCCTCTGCCAGTCAGTTTTAATAGGAACGTAAGATCTGCTATGCTCCATTAAGCCAATGATCCATCAAGTCCAATATTCTCCACTCTGCTTGGCAAGTGCAAGATGCTTCAAAGGACAGCAAATTGTCCATCGTGCCCTCAGCCAATTTTTCAGTTTGAGTAGTCCAGTGTGCAAAAGCCATTCTATTCTTCATGTCAAGCCCTTGTCCTATGCGGTAACAAATGCTAAAGTAATCAAATGGCATGAATGACTCAATGTACCAGTTTAATAATATTTAAGGCATGTTTATGCTCTGGTTGGAACTGTTTTTCTTGAGCTGTCAACTGGTTTGTGTACAATGTTCCTCACATTCATCCTCATCACATCTCCTATTTCTTCTCCAATTCAGCCCCTAAGCAAATCAATGATATTCACAAATCCCCACAATTTTTCATCAGTATTAAAAAATCAATTATGATTTTAAATAGACAATATCTATAGATATATCTATCAAGCAGCTACTTGGTGTAACAAAACAGCATGCAGTGAGTGATCAGAGCATGACGTTAATGCTCCACTGGATTTCCTTCATTCAAATCATATTCTATTGCTGCACAGGAGTATCTTCAAATTTTTGAGGTGAGAAAAGTTTCTAATTCAGATGTCAATGCTTTGCAGTTTTGACCTCTGCTTAACTAATGCTATTGACTAGCTAGCTAAGTGACCTGGTGTGTTGTTAGATAGTAGAAACCACAAGATAAGATATTAATTATTTATTTTGATATTATTTGCCTATTTATTTATTTATCACTTTCTGGTCGTAACATTTTTGTTTTTTCATTTTCCGTTGTTTTCCTCTGGGATTTCATGTCTAGTTCAAGGGCCTGGACTATAGTTCATGATGTTTTCACCTTTATTTTCCTTTCTCTGTCTTGCACCTTGGTGATAATTTAGAATTCAGGGTTTGTCAAGCTATCTCAGACATGTTGGTTATGTCCAGCCCCCTACATCAGGAATATCTTCTATTCTGGGCAGCGCACAGGTATCAGAAGGCAGAGCAATAGGAGAGGGCTGGAAAGTAATGTCAGAAGCAGCACTACAGTGACGGGTACACTTTATGTATATATTTATTACCTGGGATTATATTGTCTGTTCTGTACTGTTGTGTTCCAAGGCCCTGCCGCAGGGGAAAAAAAGAATTCATGAGATACCGACTCTATGTCTGTGTAAGAATCAGAAGGAAAAAAACTTTCAAGATAAATACATGAAAAGAGACAATAAATGGATACGATGAAATGCAGATTTTTTCATGTCTAGGCTAGTTTGGGTAGAGCTTCTCTTTCTCAGCACTGCACAGCAGAGAGTCTCTGAGGGATCTGATGGCTTTAAGGAACTATGGGAGAAAACAAACATAAAAATAGACTACGAAGTGGGAGAACATAGAAGAAGAAAATGTATAGAATCATAGAATCTTTAAGGTTGGAAAAGAACTCTAAGATCATGAAGTCCAAGCATCAAGTACAAATATTCTGTTTATGCAGAGCATGGAGTGGCTGAGAGGGCACAAGAGAACAATCACCACTTTAATTCCAGTAAAACAATACAGCAAATCCAGTGAGGATTGATCCAGAATGCCCTGGTAACATTTCTTTTATCACCTCCTCCCCGAGTTTCAGATGGAATCCATAGCAGTGACAAATGTATGGTTGGACTCGATGATCCGATGGGTCTTTTCCAACCTGGTGATTCTATGATTCTATGAAATGTTTTCTACCAGGGTTTTGCTGCTGCTGAACTGACTCCAAATGCCTCAGTGAGAACTGCTGATGGTTGTGGCAGGGATGGCAGCACAGTGGACAAGAGGAAAGATGGCAAACTAAAGGTGTACAATTAGGGAACTTACATGGAACAGCAAGCTTTATGTGCCTTGCTAAACAAACTTTCCTGATTATTTTTCTTCATGGGATGAAGAATCAGGTCGAACATCTGTTTGTCATCCAGCACCTTTTATCTGGTTTTTATTTGTGGTTTCCACAAAACTGGATGCTGATTGTTTAATTCGTTTAGCATAATCAGACAATGGGGGATCTAACAGGGAGAGCCTGTTGAGGAAACTGCCTAGCTGTCTTTTTGTGATCAAATGAGCTTCTTTGTATTAATTGTGGGAGGGTCAGAGAGAGAAATGGATGCAAATGTCAGCACATTCATGCCTTCTTCCCATCTCAATATCTACCTCATTTCTGTGGTGATGTCATCTCTGAAGATGACAAAAAACCCCTGTTACTTCCTCCTCAAGACCTTATTCATTTTCTCCAGTGTATCTCACTGGCATTGGACAAGTCAATGTATCCTTGTTGCATCAAGTGCATCAACTGTTTAGAATTTAAAGGGTTCCCCTTTGATGGCTTATGACATAATTTCAAAAACAGGAAGTTTGAGTGTGTGAGGCTCTTGAAATCTTTTTACCTAATTCTGCAGGTTAAGTATTTTTTGACAATTATATGTATAAAGAGATTTTATTAATGCCAGATTCCAATATTGGACATATTTTTATTTTGGCAATTTTTAAAAATACTCTTTAAACATATTGATGTAACAACTAGGATGTATATTTGCACAAATATTTTTAACAAGCCCTTGAATAACCTTTGTAATTCTTCAAATGAATTCCATGCCCACATCAAAGTCTGCAATGTGTATATTCCTAGTTTTCCAAAACCTCTACCTTGCCTGGCACATAATTCTGTCAATAGCCATTTTATCTTGTACGGAAACAGCTTGTCCCACTTTTCCCTTCTAGTCTAATTTTGATGCTCAATATTCCATTTTTTTCCATGTTTACCTCTCTCTGTTAGAATGGAATTTTATTTGAGCTCTCTGTTGATATCAAATCCCTGTTAGCTGAAACTAGAAGCCTAGGGAGTGGGATTCCTAGACAAAGACTTCATCATTGCAGACAGTTTCCATACAGCGGCTGCGGTAATGCAATGAAAAATCTTGAGGGAGATGGAAACACCTCTATTATAGGCATATAAATGCTTTCTGCATGAAGGACATTTCCTTCTGTCTGTTTTCATGTTATTGCAAATGGTTTGACTTCTACTGCCCTTCTGCTGAATAAGCATCTCTGGTCTCATTTTCTGAGTTTTAATGGGAATTATAGTTGCAGTTTACTCCTAAGAAACAGGACATGGGTATTTTAAAAATTAATGCAACCTATGGATGTCTCCTGAGATTTATTTTTTTTCTCCCTAATTTGTCTGATATACTGGTCCAGCTGGATTTGGCTGCATTCTGAAACCCTGGGAAAACTTCATCCAGTTTTTCATGAACATGGTTTTTTTAGTAAAAGCCAGACATGAAATTCAAACTCCACTGAAAGTGACTGTAATGCTTCCATTGACCTAAACTCACCAAAGAATTTGAAATAACCTTAAAGCTTTTTGCTTTCCTGAAGTGGGAAAGTGAAGTTGGATATCTGACCTCCATAGCTCTGTGTCAGCACCTGGTCACACATAGAATCATAGAAGCACCAGGTTGGAAGAGACCTCCTGGATCATCGAGTCCAACCACTAAATCATGTCCCTGAGCACCTTGTCTACTCATCTTTTTAAATAACTCCAGGAATGGTGGCTCAACCACCTCCCTGGGTAGCCTGTTCCAGTGCCTAATGACTCTCTGTGAAAAATTTCTTTCTGATATCTAGTCTGAACCTTCCCTGGCGCAGCTTGAGGCCATTCCACAGAGACCACTGAAAGATAGGAACACTGAGGTGCTTTATCCTTGCTTTCACCTCTACAAGCATCTTCAT
This sequence comes from Piaya cayana, assembly GCA_013389865.1. Lineage (NCBI taxonomy): Eukaryota > Metazoa > Chordata > Aves > Cuculiformes > Coccyzidae > Piaya > Piaya cayana. The sequence continues at coordinate 22,268 of WAAB01003203.1, read as the reverse complement.
CTCCAAAACATAGAATGGAATGGGACATCTACCTATTACTGACATCATAGAATCCTAGAATCCTAGAATTATAGAGTGGTTTGGGTTGGAAAGGACCTTAAAGATCATCCAGTTCCAACCCTCTGCCATGGGCAGGGACACCTCCCACTGGATCAGGTTGCTCAAAGCCCCGTCCAACCTGGCCTTGAACACCTCCAGGGATGGGGCAGCCACAGCTTCCTTGGGAAACCTGTGCCAGTGCCTCACCACCCTCATTGTGAAGAAATTCCTCCTTATGTTAGTCTAAATCTACCCCTCTCCAGTTTATACCCATTCTTCCTGGTCCTATCACTACAAGCCTTTGTAAAAACTGTCCCCTCAGCTTTCCTGCAGGACCCCTTCAGGTACTGAAACCAGCAGAGTTATTATAATTTTCATAGCAAAAGGTATTGCATCTTCACTATATTTTAAATTGCCTTTGGGGAATAATTTATAAGCACTGTCATGCTTCCCTTTCCCACACTTTCCCATTTTCCCTGTCAGTCACTTTGAAGACTATTACCAGTAAGTCTAGTCTCTTCTCACAGAAACATCCTGTTTGGTTTTTTCTTCCTTTCTGTTATTGAGCACCCCTCAACTGCTAGAATCTTTGATACTTCCTCACTCCCTTTTCTGAAAAGCGGCTTTTCTTACATACAAGGCAGGAAAACTATAACGAGAATATATAAGATTAAATTTCATAACACAGAATATGTATATGGGATCCACAGTCTGGTAGGACACTTGAACTTGGCATGAGCTACATGTGTTGTGTGCTATGCAAAGGCAGGCTGTTGGCATCTTGTGGCTGCCTTAATGAGACAAGTATATAGCTCCACTGTGTCTCTTATATTGATTTTGATTAGTTCCTCATGAATATCTCTGAGCGCATCTTATTTCAGAGATAAGAGGTGGCCTCTTCATAAGAAGTTTATTACCAAGAAGCTTGAGACTAATCCATCAGCTGTCAATACTATCTCCTGGTCACTTGGGAATGATGGGATTCCAAGTGATCAGTGCTTCACTGTGCACTGAATAGAAAAGCACATCAGGGGTAAGAATTATTCAGTAGAGCTGGAAACATGATTTTTGCCATACCAGACACTAAACTACTTTTTAATCTGGCCACGAATGACCTGGGACCTCTACAGGAGGATGCACTCCTGAATAGCTACACTACTTAGCAGGATCTTCTTTTAATCTCCTCCCCTTGTAGTTGCCCATTCCTCCAGTATAGCAAAGAAGTGGTTTTGGGTGACCCAACAAGTTGCTGTCACTCAAACAGTGCCTGTGGTTGAGTATTATCGCCTATCCCACAGCAGCCCAAGGCATGAAAAATTACATTTTTATTCAACAGTGTGTGCTGTGATATTTGCTCCTCTTCCAACAAAAATGTAATGCTTTGAGGTATGGCAAGTAGCTAGTACCAGATGGTTTTTATCCAAGGGTTCTGATGTGATTTAAGAAAATTAGGCTCTGAACTATGACAGAATCGGGTAATCTTTCAGGCAAATTCACCAGACATCTTGGACAACACAGCTTTGAAGGGTAAAAACCAGGATGGAGGATTTCATCCTCACCAGGGAGCCACGCTTGTCACTTGGATTTGTCTTTTATCATAATAAGCTGCTATTTAAATTCCTGCCTGCTAAGGTGTCACAAGAGAACATGTCCACAAATTAAAACTATATTACAATATTGATTCACAAAGCAAAGTGAAAAAATCCATTTGTTTCTGGGTTTGAAAATCATTATGAACTGGTTTAATTCATCACATGATCTGCTTGTCTCTTGCTAATAGTTTTATTATGTTCTGCTTCCCCAATTCTGATCCCCACAGTGACTCAAATCCTGCTCCTCCAATTAGAAAAAGACCAAACTGTATCCAGACGTATTCAGACTTAATTCCTTGCTCAGAACCAAAAATCATTGCTAATTTGCTAAAATAAGAGTTACCCTGCACTCCATACATCCATTGTAGCTCTTGGTTTCATTAACTGAAACACTGAATACACCCACACAGTAAGTTTTCCTACCAACCAGCAAGGGGACAGGAGGATGCATTGCATCCATCCACCCGTGTTCGAAGCACTGTCAAAAAGAAAAGTTAGTTGTTAAAGATGTCTTGTGATGATAAATATACAGTTTCCAGCACTTTGCAATAGACTGATTACATTTTTAAGGAGTATTTACTAAGACAGAGACAGAGAAACTGATTTAAGGAAGAAAATCCAGCCTTATATATAAAGGATAAGCAACGCAAATCTTATGAAAGCAAACTTTTTCAAGTTTATAAGCTATATACCTTTCTCAGTGCAATGTACAGTTAAGGGAATTGAATCTGTAGTCCCTTCCCTAGAAGAACTTCTGTTAACTTCTAATTTCTACCAGTATAGCGAAAAGAGGAATAACAATGGCATAATGGGCTTAGGATGTTGTGGATTGGCTCAGCAGGGTGCAAAGACATTGGATTTGTTCAGAGAGGCACCTGGCTTGCCTTAGAAATAAAAAGGGAAATAACAGGTGCCAATAGGTAAATTGGGGGTGGATTTTGGGGTGCTGGTGGGTGAGAAGCTCAGCGTGAGCCATTGATGTGCACTTGCAGCCACTAAAGCCAGCCGTATCCTAGGCTGCCTCAACAAGTGTGGCCAGCAGATTGATGGAGGGGATTCTACCCCTCTGCTCTGCTCTTGTGACACCTCGCCTGGAGCCTTGTGTGCAGCTCTGGAGTCCTCAGCACAAGACATGGACCTGCTAGAGCAAGTCTGGAGGAGGGTCACGGGATGGTCAGAGGGTTGGAGCACCTCCCATGTGAGGACAGGCTGAGAGAGTTGTTCTTGTTCAGCCTGGAGTAAAGAAGGCTCCAGGGAGACTTTTATAGCAGCCTTCCAGTATTTAAAGGGGCTACAGGGGAGCTGCAGAGGGGCTCTTTATCAGGAAGCGCAAGGATAAAAGAAGAGGTAGTGTTTTTAAGCTGAAAGAAGGTAGAATGAGATTAGATCTTGGTAAGAAATCTTTTCCTGTGAGGGTGCTGAGGCGCTGGCCCAGGTTGCCAGAGAAATGGTGGCTGCCCCATCCCTGGAGGCGTTCCAGGCCAGGTTGGATGGGGATTGGAGCCCCTGATGCAGTGGGAATTGTCCCTGCCCATGGCAGGGGATGAAACTGGATGGGCTTTAAGGTTCTTTCCAACTCAAAAGTGTGTGATTCTATGAAATGTAATGATATTAGTCCATTTTGTCTAGACAGAGATTTTGCAGACCTTTGAAAATGTAGCTAGTATCTACCTAATGGTTTTATTGGCAGGAGGCTTCAGTAGTCTTGTAGTCTTTTAATATCATAAAGTAGACCACATAATACATCTGCAGCACATGGCTCTTGAGGGCCTAGTTTGCAGTAGGTGATTTGACAGTATTTTATACCCACTCACTTTGCATGAGCCTGTGTGGCTGCGCAGCATGCATGAAATTGAAGGCTCGAGACTCAGGAATTTATCTTTTCATCTCCTTCAATAAGACTTAAACCATAATATTAGTTCTGAGGCCGAGATCTGCTTACAGATCAACGACATCACATCACTCCTCCTTTTTTCTTCACGCTGATTAACCTGTTTAGATTTTCATAAAAGTCCTTGATGTAGGAGCTAAATGTCCTTGAAAACACCGGGTTCTTGGCAAGTAGGCAAATTCCCAGTATGAGGCAAAGGCGGCCAGTTATGCTTTCATCACACTGTTGCTGCTCCCACCAACTTCCCAGTTTTCATGAAAGTAGTGCACACACAAGTTAGAGAAGGGTTCAGTGTACTGCACGACCTGGATTCTATTTCTAGCATTACCATTAGCGTCTTTTTGCCTCTCCTCACCCATCACTTCAAGCAAATAAAAACCAGTTTTGTCTCTTGAGAGAAGATAGTTTTTGATACAGCAGGAAAATAATCATTTGGCATAATGATATACAGCGCTGTTCTGCAAGGGCAATTGTTACTAGATGTTTCTTGGATTTTGCTGATGCTTAGATCTAAATCACTTAGTTTCAACAAGAAGGTCTTAGTGTTAACAATGCAATTTTCAACAGGCAGGTTAGATTTATTTTCAAATTACCACTGTTGAAATGTACCTCTCGGCAAATTCTGGTAAGAGAAAACTGCAGAGCATATTCATTAAATGACCTCTTCACCCATCACTTGACAGAGACTTACTGATTTGAACACCCACTCAGTTAGGTGCTCCATAGATCTGGAAGGTGTCATTGCTATGCTAGTTCAGTCCAAGAATCGAAGTGTGTTTGCTGATATCCCTGTATACTGGATGCCAACTGTTCTATCTGTTCCCATATTTCAGATCTTTACTCCCCTTGTCTGCCTAACTTAAAGAAGCTGAAAAAAAAGGGGGGAAGATAAATATAGTACTCATGTTTTTGACAATATTTCAAAGAAATGTATTGCTGTGGGTTCTTTAGACACCTTATTTCAATTTAGACGAGCTATTTTTTGATCACTCCCGTCCAGCTGAAGGATACTGCCAATAGAAACTTTAAAATCTGAACCCTGTCTTTCTCATAATTTTGAGGACAGAAAAATCCCACCAGAGACTAGTCAATCCACATAAACAAAACCCTGTTCCAATCCAATTCCATCCTGTCTTGATCAAGTCTGTCTGGTGAACAGAATGAGGGACTGTATTCTGGCTGCAATTCCAACTCAAACATTAAATACTTATGACACTAAATCCATGTCTTAAACAAGAAAGATTATGAAGAATAATCCAGCACCTTCAGTAATACAATGCTGCATCTGCTATGTTTCACTATTTGCTTTTCTGTTTAGTCCCTTTCCTTATAGCAGTATTCCTTGCATAATTTGACTCTTGTCTAAGCAACTTCCAGAAAGCAGGTTTCTAAATTAAAATGACATCAACTCAAACCCCTGTAAATTCAAGTCGGTGTTCACAATGTGTACCAGCTTTTGACTGTAAAGTCTTTAACCAGCTGAAACAGCAGACAGCAGAAGGTTCCCTGGATTGCTCTGCCTGGTATCTCAAATGTACTCATCCTTCCTTCCTAGTTTTCTGCTATGTTGACATCTATCCGGTATTTTTAGAATACTAAATATTTTTGAGAAGACAAATTATTTTGGAACAGTGGCATTATTGACATTATTAATGTTTTAAAAAATATGCAAATGGTTCATGAAGATAAATCCCTTTTCAAGAACATTTAGCCATGCCCAGGATTTTGAAGGTGCAACTTCACTACTGTTAGATTTCTAGCTTGTTCAGGTGTTTCAAAACCCCAGCTTCATGCATTTTAGTTGTTTGAATACAGCACTTCGGAGCCTTAACCATACCACCAAGACACAGCTATGATTTTTAAATTCTTAATGTCCGGGAAGGCAGTGACAGCTTAAGTTTAATCAGACAAGGATTCTCATATCCCTGTTCCAATATCATGTTCTGGTAGCAGCCTGATGCTTCAAACTGTGGTGAGCTTTCTATGCATAATTTTATTGTGACTGAGAATGTTTCACTACATTTTAGTTGGAAGTGCACAATACTTCTAAGACTATAACCACACAAAGCACTTTTGAGATTTGTAATGGATGCTTTTATTGCCATTTTGCTGATTTTCAGGTAGGATCTTCTTCAAATAAACGAAGAGGGAAATTTCTCTGCTATTATTGTGCTATAGAGTTTGAATGCGAGCTGGTGCATACTATAATGCTCAGTATCGTAATTACTTGGAGAGTTATCGTCATTTTACTCATCAAAATGGAGGGATGCCTCATAAAGGCTTCTGGAAGGATGACTTCCAAGCCAAGCATTGTCTTGGATGAATAGTTGTTGTTACCTTTCATTGTAGAAACAGCAAACCAATCAGTATTTAGACAATATTCAAATAATGAAAACACAGCCCATAGATCATGTAACTCAAATCAGCGATGGGAAAAGCAAAAGAAAAAGCAACAGTGCAACTTTCTTAAAACTAAGAGCCAACATTAAACCTTTGTTTTATCTGTTTCTGAATAGAAAATAAACCTTGATCTGTAGTAGCCTTGCTCTGAGCACACATTTGGGAAGCAAGAGCAAATCTCATCTACTTTCAGCTGTACTTTTATGTTTTGTTTTCAAGGGAAATTCTAGAGGCAAACAAATGTGATTTCTTGTAACCCAGTGTAATAACATGGAGGGTTGTTTTTTTTAAATAAATGCAATAGAAGCATTATAATTTTTTATGTCAAAGGGCTTCTGCAAGAATACAAAGTTTAATGCATGGCTATACTCTAAAATATATAACAGTGATATAGTATGTATAACTAGGTTAGGCACCCAGACTGTCCTAGATAGATAACCCCAAGTACATCAAAGTTACAGCAGCTACACAATATACTAGTTTCTTAGAGAGCAAAATTTGCTCTACCATGTACCTAAATCCACTGAAGCTCAATGGGTTTTTGTGTGTGACCAAAGACATAAAAAACACTTCTGCAAATAGTTCAAGATGCAAAATAATTAAACTGACAAAAACCCAAACCCAAGTCTTTCTTCAAAACTGTAGCTGAGTAAATTATCTCTGTGAAACTCATGCATTTGTTTTTCCTGTGCTTCATGAGTTCCAGTTTTGTACATGTGGAAAACAACAAAGGCAAACCGTGGCTCATACTGTACAATGTGAGGTAATGAGTGTTTTATACTAAGAGACTGCTTAATGATGCTCAGCAGTGGGAATTCTAAGTAGTCATTGCTTGGATTTAAAGTCCACTTTCTCTGAAGTAATTGGAAAACTTGCATGAATTTCAATTTCAGTAGAGCCTGCGGTTCTGAATACAGATTCATGCAAGTTTATACTGATAACCACATAATGCTTGAAAAAAGTTTAAAGCCAGAGAAAAATGGTATGTCAGCAGTATGTGGACAAAGGAATACCTTTATTGTATATGATGTCTGACAAACCCCCCAAATATTATGCCTGTAACTCTTTAACAAATTAAGAAAATAAATCAAGATCACCTTCAAAGATTCCCTTCTGAGTTGACACACAGTTGTATACAGTGCTGCCAGAGTTCAAAGCAGTTCCACAGGTCATTTTCTGAAAGGCTCTTGAGCATCTCTGCTGCTTTTGCTTTCACATCTACCAACACAAAATGGGTTCCTTTGAGTACTACTGAATCTTTGGGATCTCTTCCCCGTAAGCCTCAGTCAATAATTAAAAAGCTTCCATCATGGATTTCTTCAGCTTCACTAGTAACTTGGTATTAACTCACAGTTCACTCTTGCACGCTGACGTCTTCTGACTGTGGGTAAGAAAATGTCTCAGTTTGAACATGCATCCACTCATACTGAATGAAGGAATCAAGCTGAGCCTTGTCTTGCTGTGACAGGCTAGAAACTGTTCTATAAGCACCTCATTGTCTCTTCCCACATTTTCTGAGCAAGGATAAGAAAGCGTCTCTATTCGAACGTGTGTCCAGTTGTACTGAATGAAGCAATCATGTTAAGCCTTGTCTCATTGTGAGAGGTTAGAACATAGAATCATAGAATCAGAGAACAACCAGGTTGGAAGAGACCCAC
>WAAB01003203.1:0-11875 GCA_013389865.1 Piaya cayana | reverse complement strand
TGACCCTTTCCATTAAAAACTTCCTCCTAATGTCCAGCCTAAATCTCCCCTGTCAGAACTTGAGGCCATTCCCTCTTGTCCTGTCCCCTGTCACTTGGGAGAAGAGGCCATTACCCTCCTCTCCACAACCTCCCCTCAGGTAGTTATAGAGAGCAATGAGGTCTCCTCTCAGCCTCCTCTTCTCCAGGCTAAACAACCCCAGCTCTCTCAGCCGCTCTTCATAAGGCCTGTCCTCCAGCCCCTCCACCTGATCAATCCCAACTCTTTCAACCTTTTTTCAAAGGGGAGGTGTTCGAGGCATCTGATCATTTCTGTGACTCTCTTCTGGACTCGTTCTAACAGATCCATGTCTTTCGTGTGCTGAGAGCTCCAGAACTGAGCACAGGGGTCCAGAATTGGATGCAGGGATCCAGAACTGAGTGGAGGGTTTCAGAACGGAACGCACAGCTCCAAAACAGAGCGCAGGGCTCCGGATTTGGACACACACCTCCAGAATTGGATGTCTGGCTTCAGAACTGAGCACAAGGCTCTAGAATGGGAGGCAGGACCCCAGAGTGGGATTCCTGGCTCNCTCTACCCTCCTACTCTTGGTTCCTTGGCTATAGAGTTAGTCTCACAGGTTTTTTGTGTCGGACCTCATCCATAAATTGACACACATCATCTCTGTATAAACATCCTGCATGCTCTGTGTATGAAACTCCACACATTCCACCTCAGTTTTAACGGGGTTGCAGTTTTGTCACGGGTTAATATTCCCTATGGCATAGTGCACCAAAAATCTCCTAATAATAGAAGAGTTAACATGTCTCTGTACAGCAAGAATCTCTGTGACGGGTATCTATAGAGTGCAATTAGCTCTGATTACATGCAATGGGCGCCTCAACATCCTCCCACTGATTTTTAAACCAGTCAAGTCTGAGGCAGAGACGTCTGGAACACTTTGGAAATCCTAACTTGTTTTTATCAGCCAGTGAAAAGAGCTTCTTTCCATCTGAAAATTTTAACTGCAGCTGTTTCCACTGCAGGGCGGAATACTTCCTCAGACAAGGACAGAGATTTAGAATCATAGAAAGTCCTGAGTTGGAGGGAATCCACAAGGATCATAGAGTCTAACTCCTGTCCCTGAATTCGACAACCCAAATATTCACACCGTATGTCTGAGGGCACTGACAAAATGCTTCTGGAATATTGTCAGGCTTGGCAAGGTGACTGCTTCCCTGGGAGCAGTTCCAGTGCTCCACCACCCTCTGGGGGAAGAACTTTTCCTAATATCCAACCGAACCCTCCCCTGGTGCATCTTCCTGCCGTCACATTGGGTCATTGTTTGCCAGAGAGAAGAGATCAGTGCCTGCTCCTCCTTCTCCCCTTGTGAGGAAGCTCTAGACTGCAATGAGGTCTCCCCTCAGTCTTCCTCTTCTCCAGGCAAACAGACCAAGTGTTTTCAGCCTCTTCTCATACGGCTTCACCTTTAAACTCTTCACTATGTGGCCTCCTCTGGACACTCTCCAGTAGGTTTCGATCCTTTTATACTATGTGGCCCCCTAAACTGCACACAGTACTCAAGGTGNCCTCCTCTCCACAACCTCCCCTCAGGTAGTTATAGAGAGCAATGAGGTCTCCTCTCAGCCTCCTCTTCTCCAGGCTAAACAACCCCAGCTCTCTCAGCCGCTCTTCATAAGGCCTGTCCTCCAGCCCCTCCACCTGATCAATCCCAACTCTTTCAACCTTTTTTCAAAGGGGAGGTGTTCGAGGCATCTGATCATTTCTGTGACTCTCTTCTGGACTCGTTCTAACAGATCCATGTCTTTTGTGTGCTGAGAGCTCCAGAACTGAGCACAGGGGTCCAGAATTGGATGCAGGGATCCAGAACTGAGTGGAGGGTTTCAGAACGGAACGCACAGCTCCAAAACAGAGCGCAGGGCTCCGGATTTGGACACACACCTCCAGAATTGGATGTCTGGCTTCAGAACTGAGCACAAGGCTCTAGAATGGGAGGCAGGACCCCAGAGTGGGATTCCTGGCTCCAAGAGGTGCTGAGGGGCATGGTTTAGTGTTTGATAGGAACGATTGGACTCAATGATCCGGTGGGTCTCTTCCAACCCGATTATTCTATGATTCTATGAAAACTGAGCACAGGGCTCCAAGAACTAGATGCTTGGCTCTGGAACTGAGTGCAGGGCTCCAGTATGGGATGTACAGCTCCAGAATGGACTGCAGGGCTCCAGAATTAGGTGCACAGCTGCAGAACTGAGCACAGGGCTCCAGTATGGGATGTACAGCTCTGGAAGGGAGCACAGGGCTCCAGAACTGGGCTGCCTGGCTTCAGAACTGCGTGCACAGCTCCTGAATGGGATGCACAGCTCCAGAACGGAGCGCAGGGCCCTAGTATGGGATGTATAGCTCCAGAACTGAGCACAGGGCTCCAGTATGGGATGTACAGCTCTGGAAGGGAGCACAGGGCTCCAGAATTGGGATGCTTGGCTCCAGGACAGAGCGGAGGGCTCCACTAGGGGATGTACAGCTCTAAAACTGAGCGCAGGGCTCCAGTATGGGATGTACAGCTCTGGAAGGGAGCACAGGGCTCCAGAATTGGGATGCTTGGCTCCAGGACAGAGCGGAGGGCTCCACTAGGGGATGTACAGCTCTAAAACTGAGCGCAGGGCTCCAGTATGGGATGTACAGCTCTGGAAGGGAGCACAGGGCTCCAGAATTGGGATGCTTGGCTCCAGGACAGAGCGGAGGGCTCCACTAGGGGATGTACAGCTCTAAAACTGAGCGCAGGGCTCCAGTATGGGATGTACAGCTCTGGAAGGGAGCACAGGGCTCCAGAATTGGGATGCTTGGCTCCAGGACAGAGCGGAGGGCTCCACTAGGGGATGTACAGCTCTAAAACTGAGCGCAGGGCTCCAGAACTCGGATGTACAGCTCCAGAATCAGGTGCACAGCTACAGAACTGAGTGCAGGGCTCCAGTATGGGATGCCCAGCTCCAGAACCGAGGGCATGGCTGCAGAACTGGGTTCACAGCTCCAGAACGGAGCTCAGGGCTCCAGTACGAGATGTACAGCTCCAGCAGCGAGCGCAGGGCTGCGGTTCGTGTCTCAGCGGAGCAGAGGGGCCGCCCCCCCGCCTCCCAGGTCCCGGTGCCCGCGGTGCCGCCCCGTGCCCGCCCCCTCCCCTCCCTCGCTCCGCTCCGGTTCTCCCGCTGCGCCGCGGCGGCCGCCGCTCCTCTCTCCGCCCGCTCGGCGAGGATGCTGTCCTAGCGAGGGATGATGCCAGGGAGAGGAGAGGGGCAGAGCCGCTGCCGCCGGGAGCCCCGTCTCTCCTCTTCCTCCCCGGGTTTGTCCTCTCCGGGCGCTCTGTCCCCCGCCGGGCAGGGCTTTCCTCCTCCTCCTTCTCCTCTTTCCTTCCCCGCCGCACGCGGCAGAGGGGACCATGTCGAGCAAGGGCAGGAAAAGCAAAGAGCAAGGGCGAGTGAGCTTCCCCCCGCAGCAGCAGCAGCAGGAGGAGGAGGAGGAGGCAGAGGAAGAGGAGCGGCAGCGCTGGCGCCGCGGTTGGAGAGGCGTCAATGGGGGACCGGAGCCTCCTCCGCTCCACAGAGCTGTTAAAACCCTCCGGGAGCCCTACGGCTACTACTCGCCCCCGCCTTTCGCCAGCACCATGTAAGTGGGGACCGNCATCCCTCTCTCCCTCCATCCCTCTCTCCCTCCATCCCTCCATCCCTCTCTCTCTCTCCCCCTCCATCCATCCCTCTCTCCTCCTCCATCCCTCTCTCTCTCCCTTCCTCCATCCCTCTCTCCCTCCATCCACCCTCTCTCTCTCCCTCCGTCCATCTCTCTCCCTGCTGTTCATCCCTCTCCCTCCCTCTCTCCCTCCCTCTCTCCTTATGCTCAGGAGGAGATGGGGCTGGTTTGGAGATGCGGGGAGGGCGCCTGGCTCCGGCTCCGCGCTCCCTCTCCTCCAGCCCCAAGGGGCGAGGCAGGGGGTAGCGGAGCAGAGGGCAGGCAGGAGTGCAGGGACACAAATTCCATCTCTTTCATCCTTTCCCCCCCACCTTCCTTCCCTCCCTTTCACCCCACCCCATTTCCCCTCTTTCTCTCAGCCTTTCCACTCCTTTTTTCCTGCCCTTTTCCCCGTTCTTCCCTCCCTTTTCCCCCTTTTCCCTCTTTTCCCCATTTTCCCCACACTTTTTTTCCACTTCCTCCCCCTTTCACCTCTTTCTCTTTCCTTTTCCCCCTTTCCCCTCTGTTTCCCCCATTTCCCTATTTTTTTCTCCCTTTTTTCCTCTTTCCTCCCCCTTCCCCCGTTTTTCTCTCCTTCCCCCATGTTTTTTTTCTTTCCTTCCCCTCCTTTTGCCCCCCATTTTCCTCCCCCCCTTTACCCCCGTTTTCCTCCCCCTTTTCCCTCCCTATTTATGCCCTCCTTTCTCCCCCTTTCTTCTCCTCTATTTTTTTCTCCCTTTCTTTTCCCGTCTTTCCAGGCTACTAGCATAGCTGCCAAGAAATCCTAATTATTGGCTCAGCTGAGGCCGAGAGAACCCGCTGCACCCCTTTGTACTAGCAGTGCTAATGCATCTCTTGTATTTTCTGAAAAATCTAGGCTCTGATAAAACCAGACTCCCCACAGAAATCTAGGACACCTGTGCAGAAAAACCTCAACTCTTGAGACGCGCCTTATCGTGTTTGATGTTGTCTCTGGAAAATTCAGTGCATTGTTTTTTTAAGATGCAATCATATATATATGTTTATATATATAAAAGCACTGCCCATGACTAGACTTACTGCAAGAGAAATCAATTCAGTTTTACTAGTAGGGATGTGAACTTTCCTTCCTCTGACTAATAAAATATAGGTTGTCCATGAATTATTCACTTAATTTTATAGCATGATACAGTTTGGGTAGACTTACTTCTGAGGATTGCTTGAGTCTTTTATACTTGCACTACAATATGTAGTTCTTAATTAAATATATTAATTACCAGGTGACACACACTTTATTTTGAGTCTTAAGAAAACATACTCAGCATTTATAGAAGAAGCTTAAATTAAAATCACCCTAGAGACAACTTTAGAGTTGCGCTTAGAATGGGATAACCACAAATAAGAAGTTTTTACCATCCCAGTGCAGAAATTCTGCAGAAATACCCTGTAGCCAGCAATCCAGACTTCAAGTGAAGGAGGCTTTCGCAAGTCTTTAGCTGTCTGAAAGTTAGTTGTGCTGACGTTTTTTGTCTGGGCTTCCTCTGTAGTTGGTATGATGAGAGAGAAGTAGCAGTAGGCAAGCCAGCGTCGTCATTTATCTCCTTTCTTGAGGTGCCCGTCTTTCTGCATTCACCATGAAAAGAGCCTAGAGGATTAGCTTAGGCTTGAGCACTTTGGTTTTAGACAGTTTAACCTGGCTGGGTCTTAAATTTTGGGACCCATTTTAGGTTTGTGTCCTCCTAGAAGCTTTGGCATATTCTGAAGGAATGGATGTTATCCCACTGGGGACTAAAACTAGAGTTCTGTTTGCATGGCATTCAAGCCTGGAGTGAGCTCTGTCTGTCAGAATTGCTTCCCGCTATGTAATTCTTGTGATCCTCTCCTGGGAGTCTTATCATAGCAGTGATTGTGAGCCATTACCTGGTGGTCTGATGAAAGGGCTGGCATTAATCAATGTTAACAGGAGTGTATCGAGCTGACAGGGCGTAGAGGTAAAAGACCCACAACTACGTTTTCCCCTGTTACATCTCCGTGGTGATTCTTAGCATAGCAGTGGGATTTTTCTTCTGGAATAACATTTTGTGCCTGGTCCTAGTGACCGAAATCATAGAGTATATTAATGAAATGAATACCGGTTTGCTCGTAACATGCTCACATTGACACATGTATGGCTTTAGCATGCACAAAGTGAGTGTGAGAGTCCATGACCGAAAGCATTCATGGTTTAAATATTCAGTGCTGACCAACAGTGCAAGGGGAAGGGTGCAGGAAAATGTGAAGTAGTTTGCAGAACAAGATGAGCTTTGTTAGTATTTGAAATGTCTCTGCTTCGAAAGCTGTAACCTGTGCAAGGTACCTGTCAATGTACAGCTGGCTTCTTCCTGTGCCAAATATCGCTGGGAAAAGTAATTAACCTCAGGTTCCCACTAAGACTGCAGACTGGATGTAATCCTTGTTTCACAAGGTACTATATGTCCCAATGGGAAAAACATGGACAGAACCTGTATACTAAATGTAGTAGGCATTGGCTGCCTGATTTCCCACATCTCTCAGAAAATTGTAACTTGGTTTCCTGAGTGGAATGACAGAACCCAAATAAAGGACTGAGTGTAAAAGGCTTTAAAACTCTTTGTTGCTGAAGCCCTGTTAACTTGATTCTTTCCTGCTGAGACGTTTGTCCTTTCCTGTGTGTGCGTAGATGCACTCCTGTCATCAAAATATAGTCCTTTTCTTTTTTTCCCACGGGGATTCATATAGTTGGTGTTTTCTGTTGAGGAGTTTGCGGATAAGAATGGTGGGAAAAAGCTCTGCATAGTTTGTAGGGTGGGAGGAACTAGTTAAGTGTGTGTACACCTCCTGATGTCCCGTTTTGTTTTGTTCCTTTCTTTTTGACTAATTCTTTCCAGTTTGGAGCCAGAACTTCTGTGAGCTGACATGAGGGCATCTTGGATGATGGATTATGTCGTTTCAGACAAGTGGGAGAGTATAGACCTGAGTCAGATCTTGCAGCTGGTCTGATTTATGATCTGCTGTTTAGCTGGATTAGCCTCCCTCTTCTGGAAAACCCAGGCAGTAGTTCACAGAAGGGAGGAGAAAACTCATTTAATACTCCTTAGATTTTGTGCAGGGATTGATGATCTTGAAGGTCTTTTCTAACCTAAACGATTCTGTGATTTCCAGGTTCTGTGGAATATGCATAAACTTCCATGCAAACATAGATGAATGTGACTACTTTTACTGGTGAAAAAACAAATTTACCAGCAACCTCTTCTGGCATGTGGCTGTAACAAAGCTCGGAGGGATGCTGCTCATATGTATGTGCATGTCTGAGCACTTACTTTTCAGAGTAAGGCAATTATTATTCTTTAATCTAAAAACTGGGATCTCGGAGGTTACTTTTGGCAAAACAAGAAGCAGAATCCACATCTCCCTGGCTGACTCTGGTGTCATTTCTTTTAAACGTGTATTGGCAATGCTACTCCCATGATATACTTATCTGATCAATCTGTAATCCCTGGACATAATTTCCTTTTCAGGGCTAGAACAGAATCAAGATCACTAATATTGTACTGCAGTGTAACAGTGGGGTAAACTGCTTGTAAATCATTGATGACATCTTTTATTGCATTTTATTTCAGAGAATAACAGCTTGTTCTCCAGTTCAAATGTCAGAAAATGGCTCTACGGATCTGTGAAGGCCCAGAATGAAACCTCAGTTTCTCTGGTTCATCTTACCTTACACAGTTTGTGGTGTCAAAAAATAGGCTTAGAAACCAGATTATAAATCTTTTGAAATGCTGTTGATAATGAACAATGAAGCACAAGGAATTCTTTGGTCAACTATTTGTCCCACATCTCTGCCCTTCTGCTGCAATTCTGAAAGTCTGCAGGTGAAAAGGAATGGGAGGGCTAACAGAGTAGAAAACTGTAATTGAAATAATCCGTGGTAGAAACAGAGGAGTCATAGTGCTTACTGCAGTCCTTTGCAGTTGTTGCACTTCTCTAATTTCTGGCCTCGTACACAGGAGTAAGTGTTGAGGTAACAATGCAAGGTAATGTGAGGTCATAGTAAATGTGATCATACATTTTAGATGAAAATATTTAAGGTAAACATAAATATGTTATAACAGAGGGTAGGGTTTTGTGTCTCTTGACATTACCTGGTATGTAACGAACCTGTGAGCTGTTCAGCTTGTGCATAATGTAGCTCTGACTGGAAGCGTGTGATACTTATTGTTAAGCAAAGGTCCTGAAAGGTTCATCAGCTGGCAAATGGCTAATGGTAGCAGTATGACTAGGAAATTAAACTTGTAGCTAGGGACCATCCTTGTTTTGTGCTGATGAATGACTGATTCTGAAGGTCGGTGTACAGTTTCTGAAGTTCATCCTTCTTGCCAGCGAAGCTCTTTGGTTCCTTAAAACAGCTGCGTAGCTGGTACAGCCAAGTGAAATGTGTCTATTGGAGGTGCAACATCATTGCTCTTCTCCATTTCCATCCTTCTTAATTGTGCTGATAGCAAATAGAGGCTTCAGCCTTTATAGACCCCTTGGCTATTTCTCTGCTCCAAAATGTGAAAAACGGTTGTGGGAAAAATGGAGGGGCTCAGCTGCTGCTTTGTGTTAGCTCCATACAGAGACGAGGTTGAGAATATGGACTTTAAAGGCTTTGAGAAATAGAATGCAAATAATTAGTGAACACTTAGTTCTATTTTAATCATAATTTTAAGCCTAATTTAAGTCAAATGATGTTTAGAGATGTGACTTGAGATTTTGTTGTTTTGATTACTTCAGTTGCTGATTATTACATATAAAATGTGCTGAAAATGGTTAAAGAGTTAAAAAAGAATTTTAATAATTTTCTTAATGTTAGAATAGTGTAGAACTATTGGGTGTAAGAACAAGAGAGCAGAGAATGGAATAGGAGACCTCGTATCAGATACTTCTTGCATGCAGTACTCCAACCAGAGCTGCACTGGAATCAAGGCCTTGGAATTTGCTGAGAGAAGAGGGGAAGGAGAGGAGGGAGGTGTAGATGAACCTAGGAGTCTTCTGGCTGTGAGGGCTGTACAAGATTTTTTTACTTTTTAGTTTTTTGGGAGGTCTTGACAGTATTTTAGTCATTAAAATACTGAGCTACTTTCATCTTTATTTTGAGAAGATACTGCAGTCACTTCAAATATGTCATTTCTGTCACAAGATTTATAGCTAAGGAAATCTTCCTTATTGAGCAGATATTCTAATGCAACACGTTTGGAAGGAGCTATCTATTTTTACAGAAGTCAGCTGAGTCACCTCAGTCAGACAGTGGGCTTTGAAAAATAGATAGATAAAACAGAAAATAAGTGTCATATTGGAAAATACACTGAAAATACATTGAAAAATTACACTGAGTATGGAGGGAGAAATGTGTTGCTATGTATTTCATAAAAGACAAATGACACTGAGGATGGCAGTGTAGCATCTTCTTAAATCAAGAATTCAGTGTAAGTCAATTTGTTCTCTCTTTTTTGCTTTTTTTAATACACATACTTTTTTTTTCCTTCATAACAGTAAGCAACTACATTTTGTAGTGTTATGGAGAAGGAATAGAGATGTAACAACATAGCAGATAATAACATCTTGTTTAAAAGGTAACAATGAAAAGACAATATTTCTGGTTCTACTTCTGACTTCGTTGGGGAATAAGGTAGTAGCAGGCTGTGACTGTTAACCACATGCACTCTAGGCTCAAATCTTTATTTCTGAGTGCTCCCAAATGTGAAATATGCCTGAGCTTTAAGACACTCAAGACATCTGTGTTTAATAAGAGTCAAAAATCTTTCGTCATAGATTTAAAGAAATGTTAGGGAGGTGAAAACAGATCCTGTCACATCTGACAAAGCAGTTTTGGTGCAGTTTTGGTACATATTTCAAAAAGTGAATACCAGTTAGCACTGCTAAGTGCAGTGCCACCCAGGTCAGTTCTGGTAGGTCAGGTACAGCAACTGCAGGAAGATCAAATGCTGTGGCCCAGGAGAGCCCTTGGTAATAAGAATTAACAGTCACTTTACCTGGTCAGTGATGGAACTCCCTGTTTGTTTTATAACAAAATTTTCAGAGCATGCACTAGCTTTTATACTTGTAGCTGTGATAAAGTGATTAAGATTTTATATTTTGTTGAATTAATTACAATGGATGCAGGTAGCTGGCAGGCCAGGTGTAATCTTATAACCTGAGTGGAATTATTATAGTTATGCCCAATGAAAACCATTAGGACTGACTTTGCTGCATGTAGGGAAATCCAGTAATGCCAACAGGCTTGTTTTGTGCAGTGATAGTACAGTTAAACTGTTGAAGGTTCCCACGGATAAAAAAACCCACCTGCTTTTAAGAGGTTGTCCCTTCACTTGTGGATTTGAACCTGCAGCAGTTAGGATACGCAGTTTTGAAGCTGCCCACAAAGGTTTCACTGTCTTCACTTAAATACGTAGCCTTTGTGAGTACCTGAGGCATTTGTTGCTGTCTTTCCTGGGTTGTCCTTTCACACACCATCAAGGTTTGCTTAAAAAGGGCTGTTTAATATGCCTTGAGCATTTATTATGTGGAGCCACGTCTCTGCTAATACACATTACCTGGCTTTTGCACTGAGGGCAGAAGGATTCATTTCCTCTGCAGTTTTTCTGTCTGTCTTTTACTCTTCCATCTGTGGTTGGGTTTTTAGGTTTTTTTCTTTCGGTGGAGGTGAATACAGTAACTTTCACAGTCAACTCTTCTTTATTTGTAAATGAGGAACAGAGGCACATAGGACCTAAGGACCAAATTGGATACTATAAGGCCTGTTTGTCTCTATGTAGATTCTCTTTCATGTTCTCCGTATTCAAAGCACACCCTCCATTAAGACATCTATTGTTATCAACTGCACTAGTGTCCCTGTGCCCATCAAATCAGCTCAAGTGATCTCTATCCTTCAAGTTAATCAATTTAACTGATAGCAGCTGAAAGCTGTCTTGCTCAGTATTGAGCTGGATGAGAAGGGAAAGGGAGATTGCTGATGAGTTTCACATTTATTTGCAGATGATAGTGAAGGAAGCTTGTGGTATCCCAAATACTTTTCCAGGGTTTTGGCCTCTGCTCTGGCAGACATAAATGCTTCTATTCTCCTGCCAATTGTGACCACTTTAACCTGACCTTATCTATTCTGTTGTTTCAGACCTTTCCAGGTGGTTGTTTCTTGTTTTCTTCACCTGGGTAGTATCTTTGCAACTCTTTGTCTCACTTCTTTGAACCTTCTCTTTAGTTAACTCACCTAGCTGGATCCGACTCAGCATCTGAAGTGTCCCCTCAGACCATTCCTGTTTGTTTCCTGCTTCCCTCAGCCACGCTCTTCACTGGTTCATAATTCCAGTTTCCTTGTTTTCTCAATTA
This sequence comes from Piaya cayana, assembly GCA_013389865.1. Lineage (NCBI taxonomy): Eukaryota > Metazoa > Chordata > Aves > Cuculiformes > Coccyzidae > Piaya > Piaya cayana. The sequence continues at coordinate 772 of WAAB01003203.1, read as the reverse complement.
GCTTGCTCACCATTTATTTTCTTTTATTCCTCTTCTTTTTCCCCGCTTTTCTACTTTTGCAACCAGTTCTTGAGGTGAGTTCACAGCTTCCCTTGTTTTCTCTTTCCTGAGCAACCTCACTTTCTGACACCCAGGTTTCCTCTCTCTGGTGCAGCCTGCCATCCCAATTTTCATTCAGTAGCTCTTTGACCTTCCCAAGAAAGCATGAAGGCTTTTAAAAACATCTGTCTAGTAATGTAATGGCAGTAGTTCATTCCTTACAGTTCCTGGAATGGAAGATGTGGAAAGGATCCCTGCCAATGACAGAGGGATCGGAACTAGGTGATCTGTAAGGTTCCTTTCAACCCAAACTGTTCTAGGATTCTATGTATAATAGAAATAGGCCCAGCATAACCCACAGCATCGCAGACATCTGGCTGGGGTCAGAGCTGATCCCAGTCTACGCTGGATCATGCCCAGTGTCTGCAATCTGTGAGCAGTTTAGTTACTAGCATCCAGAAACTCTGCTGAACGTGTATGAACTGATAATTTTCAAAGGCCGTGTTGACTGTAAGTAGAATCTTCCAGATGTGGCAAACATTTCTGTTAGTAACACTAGAAGGTGTGAGATTAGGCTTCAATGTGTATTGCTTGGCAAGACATCAGGAAGAAAATTTGTTATCACCTCTCAGTGCTGTGAACTACAATACGGTAAGCATAAACATTGCCCTCCTTAAACCATCGGCTTGGATGCCTGTCGTGGGTATGATAGTATTAATTACTACTGACAGGA
>WAAB01003201.1:0-11226 GCA_013389865.1 Piaya cayana | reverse complement strand
TTTCCCTTTTTACCCTCCTTTTTCTCCCATTTTCCCTATTTTCTCCTCCTCCTCCCGCCTTTTTCCCCCTTTATTTTCTCTGGTTTTCCCATTCCTCCCCTTTTCTTTTTTCCATTCTCCCCTTTTTGTCCCATTTTTCCTTTTTTTTTCCCCCCCTGATTTTTTTTCGCTTCTCCCCTCCCCATTCGGACACAAAATTCTCTCCGGGCTGCCCCCCTTTTTCCCCATCCCCACGGAGCCGGCAGAGCAGTTTGGGGCTCTGCCCCCCCCCCAGCCCCACACCGGGTATTGCCCGCACCCTGGGGATGCAGGTAGGCTGGGGGGGGGGGGTCTGGGGGAGACTGGGATGGGGGGAAGACTGGAGATGTGGGAGGCAAAGCCAATTGATGCCCCCCTCCATGCATCTCCTCACATTTTAGGGGCTGCCAAAGTTTTGGGGTTTTTTTTGGGGGGGGGGTCACACGTTCAATGCAAACCCAACGCTTGACTTTGCATCCTCAGGCTGGGAGAAATCCACCCCCCTGGAACCCCATCTCAAGCCATGAGTTGGACACCACCACCACCCCCCCCTTCCCAGTAAGCCCCCCCCCCCTCCCCGGGATCTCCATCCACAGGCTGTGCATCCTTCTCGCCCCGCATTTTTAAGATGCTTACTACACGTTTTCAGGGTGGGTTTTGGAGCTATATTTAAAGCATGCAGTCAGTGGCTGGATTTAGAAAACCAGGCATAAATCACATTAAAACACGGACGGCGACAATCCCAGCGCGGCGGCAAAGCTTTGCCCTCATTTCATTCCCCCCCGTCTTAAAAGCAGAACCGAGTCCAACAGCAGGGTCCACACACCCCCAAATAAAACCTTGTGGGGGCAGAGGTGGGATTTGAAAGCAATGGGGGTCCCTGATGGGATTTATTCTGATGAATCTTGGGGGATTTATTCATCGATTGGGGGGTTGGTGAGTTCAAAAGCTCGGGGTCCCTCCCCACCTCAGCCCCTGCTCCTGCAAGGAAAGAGCTGCCATCCATGGGGAGGGGGCTGCGGGGTGGGGGGTCCTGATGAGGAGATCCCCGGGAAACAGCTTGGGAACGGAGTGAAGAATTCCTGATTAATGACCAGAACAGCTTGGGATTTCGTTTTTCTCCATAAATCCTGACTGATTATAAACCCTGCGCTCAGCCTGGCTGCAGGCTTTGAGTGGGGCAGGGGGGAGCCTCAGAGATCCCCCCCTCCCAGGGTCGGTACCCAATGCCAGCGAGTGGCTGGGGGCTGCAGCATCCTCACACCATCCCAGCTCCACTGCCCCACTGATGGGGGAGAAGGGCCGGGGGGGGCAGAGACAGGGACATGCTTGGTGCCCCTCCTGACTTTCACAGCAGCTCCGATCCCACAGCTCCAGTGTTTGGAAAGCCAAACATCTCCCAAACCGCAGTCTGGTTTTCCAGTCCAAATAAAGTCTGATGTATTTTTTTCCCTGCCCGGCCTGGGAAGGCGGGTGTGCGTGCACAAAACCACCCTCATTTCCCTCTTTGCCCGTGCAATTACTTGTCCCCAAACCCTGAGCTGGGACACCAACACCCCCCTCCCCAATGCTGGGCACCCTGTGCTTCTGCTTCTCACACCCTCCTCAAAGCCCCCAATATCAGGCTTTTGTTACAGCTAGGCTGGATTTTTGATAGATCAGGGTGGGTTTATTTTATTTTTTTTCCCCTTTTCCCCAGTAAAAAGCTTTTCTAGCCCAATATCAGAACAAAAAAAAAAAAAAGAAAAAAAATAGGGAGGAGGGCTGACATCCATAGCCCATGGAAAGCTCTGAGAGGAGTGTGAAGCCCAAAGCTGTAATTACTGCCTGTGTTTTTGGGCTGCAGACTGGCTGCTAAATTGGGTTTAAGGCACAGAAGTGGCGGTTACACCTTTCAACAACAAAAAAACCCGTGGTTTAGCGGAGAAATATGCATGGAAAACCTCCCCAAATCTACAACCCCCATATAATACCCCACCACAACAGGTTCTGCATTTGTGAGTTTAAAACAATCCTACATCCAGGCGAGCGGGAATGCTGAGCTCCGAACAACACGATCTTCTACATCAACAAAGTGAATTGGGGATTTTACCCTTGATCTGTCAGTTAAATCAAAAATACCCTCCTGGATGCAGGACACGAACGAGCAAAAGGCAGTAGCATGTGCTATTTTGAGGTCTGATATAAAATAGATACCTTCAGCTTCAGCATTTCTCCATAGCCCGACCCACAGGAGCAGCAGGTACTTTCATATGCATACAAAACATTTTAAAATGGAAAATATTCACAGCTGCTCTTGCCGTTTTGATGCAGGGGGGAGGGAGGAATCGTGGGGCATGTTAAGGAGATATTAAAAGCTGTGGTTTGAAGCTCCTAAAGCATTTGCTCAGCGGGAGATCCAGAGAAAGAAGTTTAGAAGTTAACTGCATACTTGTATGCCTTTGCTCTGTCCTTCTTAAAATTCACCTCTCCTATCTGCTTCTAATTTAAACAAGCAGAGCCCTCCAGGAACTGGAAAATCCAGATTTGCAGCATCTCGCAGGGGAAGACAATTTCCTACATGCTCACTCCGAAGGCGAGGGTCCTGCTGAAGGTTAAACTCAGGAGTGCCAATGGGTTTGCACCATGTTAATCTCCCCCAATAAAAAACCTGGGGAACCCCCATGAAAACCGCCCCGATGTTGGTCCCTAGCTTTGTTCCATCCCTTATCCAGAGCCAAGCAGGGATTTTATCCCCACTACCAGCAGTAAGTGCTTGTCCCCGTGCCGTGCCCTGGCCTGCTTTGGCTTCCCCACCTGAAAACAAGGTAAATCCATCCACCTCCCCAGGGTACATTATCATGGCTTAAAATTAACACTCCCAAACATATTTTCAAATCCCTTCATGAAAGGCACCAGAAGCGCTCGGTGTTATTAGAATAGATCTTTCGCCTTTTAACAGCTGTTAATTGCCATTAAAACCAAACATCCACTGCTTTATTGGACCAGCACCTGAATTTCCATGCATCGCATGTGCTCTCGGGCTTGCTTTTCCACACATGCCCACCTGCCAGGATGAGGTGCGATCGCTAAATCCTACCTCAGCGGTGGTTATCTTGCATGCTGGGATCCATTTTTGGGTCCCCCGGTGCCAGGATTGTCCTTCGCCCTCCGCACCGTGCTGCAAATCGTTGCGCCAGACATGCCGTCATTGCAAAAAACTCAATTCCCCCAGGACTTGCTAGGAGAAAAGAAGATGGGATGCAAAACCTTCTTTCCCAAAAATACCCTGAAGAAGCAAGCAGAAACCTGCCCGTGTGGAAATGGGTCCCTAAGGCTGAATCCGGCCCGCAGCTGCCAGCAAAAGCACGTGCTGGGTGTCACAGGGATGGGAATAGCCTGCTGTGACGAACGGGGAGTAAATCAAAGTCAATAACAGGCGGGGCGGTGGGGGGAAGGCTGGCAGCCCTGCCAGGTCCTTGCAGCCACACTCTGGGGGCTCCTTTCCCCACACCCTTTGGGGTGCACCAAGTCGACCCCATCCACAGCATCACCTCGCAGCCTGGGGTCTGGGACCACCATGCAGAGGAGAAACCCTTGGGAAACCATTGCAGCAGGAGTTTTCCCAGTGTCCAGGAAGACACTGGCTCCTCGCATCCCTTGTGGGTGTTTTATACACCCAGCAAACAATCACACCCGCCTGGGAGCCCCCAGCACCACGCCGGGTACCAAACTGCTGATGCCAAAACACATCAGATGGATTCAGCAGGGCAAGAGGGGAGGAAATATCTGTGTTTCCAAGCCCTTGAGCATCTTGTTTGACGCCAGCATTCCCTCTCACCCCAAATGTCAGCCCCACGGTGTCCGTGGCTGCCTCCTGGGGTTATCCCTCTCTTTTGCCATCACAGCCCTGAGTGCAGCCAAGGGGGAAGGAGCAGTGGGACAAGAGGAGCCCTCTCTGCTCCACAAAGCTCGTCGGCTAGCACCGCTGGGCTGATAATTATTATTTCCTTAAAGACAAGACGAGCAGCTATAGACAAAAAAAGTCTCCTCTTGTCAGAGCTGGAATTTGATGTCCTAACGACTGTTTTGTACTGTGCCTGTTAGAGGAAAGAGCTCGGCAGGAGGGGGAAAGAGAGATTTAATTATAGAGCTGCATTGTGATTTTGCACACATAGCTGGCTGTTGTAATCAGGTTACAAGTGTATCTGATTTTCTTCCCTCCCCTCCCTCTTCCTCCTCTTTCTCTTCCTTTTCTTTTCTTGTCTTTTTATTTCCCTCCCCCCCCCCTTTCCTTTCCGTGGTCCAAATTAGTTGCTTGTGTTTGGGTGCTGCAGAGACAAGCTGTTATTTGGCTTCGCCCAAGATCTTGATCAAGAGAACAATGTTTCCGAAGAGCCTCAGCAGCTTTTTTTTGCTGAAGAAAGCCTGGTTCCCAGCTCCAGTAGAAACCCCTCAGGCTGTGCCAGGCGCTGGCATCCCCCCACCCCGGGGCTCCCCTCCCTCCACCGCAGCGAGGGGCACACACGCAGCTGCCCCTTCCATGCTCTCCACCAGATTCCTGCAGATCCAGGATTCCCTCAATAAATAGAGGCTTCTGAAGAAGAGGAGGAGCCGTATTTACCTCCAGTGGGGTGGGAGGAGGGAAAAAGTGGAGAAAATAACGGTTTTAAAAGCAACTTTATATTTTTCTATCCAAGGCAAGTGATAGCGCACTTGGATTGGGGACTGTTGTTGGGTTCATTTAGGAATCCATTGTTGTCCATGTGAATTCTTTTTTACATTTCAAATAACAGGATTATTTCCCCAGGGGGTAATATCCTGTAATTTGAACACAATAATGGGAATAAATTACTTACTTAGAACTAATAAGGACAGCCTGATTCCAATATATATAGGAACTGTAGCAGCTTTGGTTAGTTAAAGTGTAATTGTGTCGACGGATGACATTTTCTTTCAAAGGAATCTGAATGACTTTTAATTAAATTTGCTGGGGGTGGGGAGGAGAGGGAGAGATGCACTGGGAGATCACGGCTCCTGGGGCTGCTGGCAAGTCCCAGCCACAGCACCCCACGCAGGGCATCACCCTGTGGTTGCGGAGTTTCTGGACCAGGCACATAACCAGGGAAGAAGGAAACTGTCAGCAAGCCCCATGGCAAAAGAGGTTGCAGGGCAAGGAGAAGGGACAGCTTTGTCCAGTTTAGCATTCCTGGGAGAGCAGATTGGCACCATCCAGACTACACTCCCCCAGCCACCACTGGGCAATCCCCAGCCTCAAGCACGACTGCTGCATTTTGGCCATCGCTGTTGGTGCAGGGATGCTGCCAGGAGAAGCTACTGGGCCCCCAGGGGCATCTATTCTGCCCATTGTCCCACCTTGTCATAGGGTGAGGTGGTGGGATGAAGGAGACAAAGAGGGTGGAGTGATGGAAGGGAAGATGGGGATGGAGGGGATAAAGAGGGTAGAAGGATGGAGGGAATGTTGAGGATGGTAGGGGATGAAGAGGGTGGAGGGGACTGAGGAAGGATGGAGCCCAACCCATTTCCCGAGCCAGGCATTGGGCAGGGCAGTGCCCGTCTCCTGCTCAGGGCACTGCTACGGTTCCTCTGCCTGTGTGGAGGAACAGAGGAGCTGATGAAGGACAGGAGGCACCAGCAGACAGGCTGCTAATATTGCCACCTCGCTTCAGGGTGCTGCCCCATGAGAGTCCCCTGGGGAGGGCAGCTCCTCTCCCTCACCCCAAAACGCCCCTGCAAGCCCCAGGCTCTACATCTCTCTCCACCACTGGCTTCACTGCCAGCAGCTCCTCAAGTTTATTTTTGAATCAGAAGCGCGCGAGGTTCCCTTTGGAGGAAAAAAAAAAGCCTCTTTCAGCTGCAGCACTCAGAAAGCCAAGTTCCTGCCCCAAAATATCTGTGAGAGGAGCATCGTGCCGCTGCCAGCAGCTCCAGCCTCCTCCAGGACTCATTTTCCTCTGTTTATCTTGAAAATATTTCTGTGCTGAGGTCCCACCCCACGCAGCAGAGCCCTCCGAGGCCGCCTTCAGTCTGACACACGGCCTCTTGTTTATCCAGAGCGAGTTTTACAAATAGCTTATTAAGCCCAGAGGTCTGTTTGCCAGAGGTAAACCTCACGAGCAGCCCCTGTAGCCCCCACCGAGGCTCCTGCCAGGTGCCCCCCAGCCCCTCTGACATGCATCGAGTGGCTCAGGCCTCTGCGGTCACAGACATCGGTGTCTGCCAGGTTTGGGAGTCTCCCGTGGTTTAAAAAAATAACAAGTGTGCTGGTGATGGAGCTCACACTGCCCTCATCCTCCCCCTGCTCCCATGGCCGATGTCCTGACGGGGATTTTGGCATGGTACGGGGTTACTGTGGCACTGCCAGCTCTGGATCGTGAGATCCCGTGATAGCAGCCATGGGGTAGTTGATGCTTTTTGCAAGACCTGGCTGCAAAGGCTGCTGGTTGTGGGGGATTTGCAGGGCTTTGGGTTGCAGGGAGTGTGTTTTTCAGGGTTTGCTGAACTCGTCGTGCTTTGGGGGTTGCTGAAAAGATAGCCAAACACATGAGAGGTGAGGACAGTGGGATGCTGCATACAGTGGTCCTGGCAGGAGGCTGGCAAGACTGTGCCTCAGTTTCCCTGACCTGGCTGCCCACCCAGCCCTAGCAGCCCCCAGGATGGAGCTGGGATGGAGGGTTCAAGCCCACACCAAAGAGCATCAGGGATGTCCCACATGGCTTGAACCCGACCATGGGTACCCCTGTGGCCATAGGGGCTGCAATCCCATGCCCAAACAACTCTGTCCCTGCTGCCACTGCTGCCCCTGGGACTAGAAACCAGAGCCCAGCTGTGCCCCCTCGCTGTCCCCGCTCCCATGCCCTGGACTTGGCACCAGCCTGGGGCTCCCACCCCAAGCACCCCTTCCCTGAGATGCCCTAAAGCATCGCTCCCAGAGCACGCACCCACGCAAAACCCCGTAACACAGACACATTCATAACCTGGCCGATGAGATTAAATTACCTTCCCCTGGAAGAATAAAGGAAGCATTCAGCCATTTTTCTTAATGTCTTTTCCCCTGCCAAGGCCAGACACCATGGTGATGGTCGCGTACAGAGGTAGGGAAACACGAGCCCTCACCTCCCCCTCTGAGGGTGACCCGGATTCACCCCACATTCCCCCTCCCCTTCTCCGAACCTTTAACATCAGGGAAAGCACACGCTTTGCTCACCCATCACAAACTCCCTTACCTTTTAATAAAACCTCTAGGAGCAGAAGTCAGGCAAGGCTGGCACAAAGGCATCCAAACCTTCTCCCAGGACATTAATAATTTTCTTTGACATATTTTGTTAATGAACCAAAACGTTTGCCTCATTGGGAGAAATTGGGGCCTGGGAAGAAAAAAAAAAGCATAAGAAGGGGGAGGAGTGGGATGGGAGGAAGAAATGGGTAAAGAAGGAGCTGACGTTTCTCCTGAGCCACCTGGGATCCCTGGGATTCCACCTAGCTGGGAGAAAACCCACCCCCATCCTGAGGTTACTGGGACACGGTGATTGCGATACAGGTTTTACCTTCCCCATCCCATTCCTTAATACCCTGGCTATTACATATTGCTGGAGTGGAGGGTTATTTAAAGATGCTGTTTGGAGGTTTAACTCACTGCTTTATCTTTTAGACGGCTGTTAATCCTCGGGACACATGTTTCCTATCAGCTGTTGATATTAAACGTACATTAAGTATCTTATTAAATCACAGCGACTGGCTCCACACAGACTGTTCCCCCAAAACCAGCCCTGGGGGCACCCCAAAGGCAGCCGGGGCGCCCCAGCTCGGACACTGCTTTTGCAAGCACAACCTGTTGTACCCAGCAGGGAGAGAAATACAGCAGGGTGAAGGCTCCTCTGCAATGGGAATTCAACCTTTAAATGGGGTCTGTGAGTACCTGATCAGCCCCTGCTCCCATACACAGAAAAAATACATCATAATTTTTTAAAAAATATATAATTTTTAAGAGTTTTCTGGCAACACCGCAGTGGCTAGTGACCACAAGGATGAGCTCATCTCAGACAGGACCAGCTACTGCCTCAGCACAACTCCCAAGCCCAGTTTTCACAGGATCTGATGTTTCGTGGGGTAGAGACTGTAGAGAGAACAACCCCCTGTGAATTCGCTTTAATCCACCGCACCAAAAAAAACCTCCAAAGGAGAAATCATCATCTGCCCACATCTCCTTCCAGCCCAGCCCAGAGAAATATTGGTTCCATTACTTAATGTCAGCTCTAGGTCTGAACCCCTTGGGAAGAGCAGAAAACCACACGGCGTGATCCCTGTTCCTCCACAGAAACAAGCGTAATGACAACCAAATTGGGCGAGAAATCTCCCCTGCACTGTCAGGGCACCCACCCAGGAGTGTCCTCTGCCCAGGGTGGCCCAGCTTTTCCCCATCTATGAGGACCAAGGGAGCAAGAGCTGCATCCCAGAGCCAAGACAGTCCTTTGGGGAGCATTAAAAAAATAAATCACAGCTCTTTGCCTCTCTTCAGCACGAGCTTCTCATTGCTGCGGGATGACACACACTGCCCCCTTCAAAACAAGGCACTTTTTCTGTTTCTAATTTGGGGGTTGGAAATAATTTTCCATCCTGGCTTCCAAATTAAACCATTCCCCCCCCAAGCTCCCTGACCTGCTTTCCAGAGAGCAGTGGTGGGGTGGGTGCTCTCTGAGAAAAGGGTTAATGTCATGCGGAAAAGCTCACAGCAGTGAGCACCGAGGAGCATCCTTCTCCATGCTTGTTTCCAAGAAAAAAAAAAGTCTTTAAAAGCCAATTTGATTAAATATAGAGTTGCCCTGGTCTCCCTCTGTGACGAGCTGGGGCTGGTCCCACCAGGAAGGGGCCATGCTCCATCCCTGCCCTATGAAGGATGGTGGGAAAAAGAAGGAAACATTTGGAAAGCAGCACAGTGCTGGGAACCCAAAGCATAAATCAGCATCGTTCACCATTTCAAATGCTTTAACCCAAATTTACCAGTGGATCCTGCTTGCTCCCTACAAGGTAGGGCGGAGCTGAACTGAAGTCCCACTTCACCCCATCCTGCCTGGCCTTAGGGACAGCAGGAATGTCCCAAAACTTCTGGGCTGACTTACACCCCATCTCCATCCCTGTCACTCCGGGTTGTGTCACAAACCTTGCCGAGAGGCTCTCGGGAAGCGCGGCGCAGCCAGCGGCACTGGCCGGCGTGCCAAAACCAGCACACAAGGAGCTGGCGTGGGGCGGTGGAAACCCTCCAACCTTTCTCCTCTGTTGTGTAAGAGTTGCTCAAAAATAATAATCCCCAAAATATTCAACCCTGGGAGCGCGACTGGGCTGCTTCCCAGGAGGAGCATGGTTTGCACAGCCAGCCCCGCACACATGCAAGGGGCAGAAGATGCCTTCAGGTGTGTTAAGCTCCACAGGAGGGTCAGGATCCCAGATGTTTTCATACCAAAGATCTTTAAAGAATTAAAAAAAAAAGGCAGAGAGAGGCACTGAGGCAGAAACACCCATCATGCTGAGCGGCCACTGCAAAACAAGTATTTTTCCGTGAGTCACCAGTGGAAAGACCAGATCAGGCATCCCGCGGGTGGGCTCTGTCCCCGCTGTGGCCAGGAGGATGCTTGGCCAGGGGATGCTGTGTGAGCGGCTCCACACACCTTCGCTGTGCAGGGCTTGGCCCTGGCCTGGCTCGGGATGCCGGACCCTACCGGGGGCGCTTCCTGATGCTGCCAGTAAAATGACTTTGGGGTCACTCTGGGATGGAGTCAATGGAAAGCCCCAAGCACTGAGGGCCTCTGAGTGCGAGGCTGCGTCCTTAACAGTGTTTAGTCTGTACCAGCAACGCTGGATTTTCCTGCCTCTACACCATTTTCCCAGCCACCAGCACTTCACATAGAGACCCGGCGTGTGTGCCCTCGCCGTGGCATCGGGGCTGCTTTGCTGTGCCCCAAAACATCTGGGGACCAAAGGAGGCAGCAGCAGGGGAGAAATAAAACTAAATAAAGAAACGAAAGGAGCAACCCCAACCAAACAGGTTTGATTGATCGGTGGTGGGGAGGAGGCGAACGCGTTGACAGGCAGCGCAGGAAGACCTGGGGATTGTAAATCCCATTGGGAGTGGATAAAGCCAATGTGCTTCCATGTGCTGGGGAAGCGGGAGGTTACGGGGAGGATGGGTAAAGTTTAGGGAATCTGGGGTGGGGGGCGGTTTGTTTATAAAAAGGGAGCTATGAAGGGGAAGGAACAGCACGGCCCTGACCCTCTCTGGAACGGCACCCAGGGCAGGGTGCCGGCCGCATCCCAGGAGCGGTTGGAGCTCCATCCCGTCATCGTCACCCACAGAATAACAGCAATTCTGGCTGTGTTGTGGGTACAGAAACGGCACGTACTTGTTGCTGGCTGGCTTTCCTGGCAGTCCCAGCCAAGATTTGGCTGCATAGGAATTTGGAAGCTGCCTTAAATCCAGAAAGAAATGAGAAAAAGCTGAGAGCGACTTTCGGAACAAGAGTTCAGCTGTGAATCTCTGGTCTGCGACAGCTTGGAGCAGGGCAGCGGCCACAGTCGCCCTCTCCTGATGCACAGGGCTAAGGAGGTTGGAAACACAGCCGGCGTGTATCACATTTTCCTCCAAGGGGACATCAGCACCCCTGCCACCTCCCTCCTCCCTCTCCCCAAAACGCCTCCTTGGCTGCGAGGCGCCTCAGCATCCAACCCTCCATCCCACCTCCCCTCACCGAGGTGGCCCTGGCGATCGATAGCACTCGTATGAAACCCCATAAATCCAGCTCACCTTCACCCCTGCTGGTGGCCACTCTCGCCCCACAGATGTGCCGGCTCAGCTGTGGACCGAAGCTGGGCTTCACCCTGACCTTGAGACTGACAGGGTGGTGATGGCTTTGCTGGGAACACCCGTGGTTGGTGGCCGTCCTTGCTTCTCATTTTGGAGGCATCGAGAAGGATGGGAGTGAAAAAGAGGCAGGAGGTGCTGAGCGCTGTAAAAATCGGCAGTAAAAATGCAAAGACATTAAAAGCCACCNACGAGGCGCTGAGGGGCATGGTTTAGCATTTGATAGGAATGGTTGGACTCGATGATCCGGTGGGTCTTTTCCAACCTAGTGATTCTATGATTCTAAAACTTCTCCCCACCCTGAGTGGGGATGCTCCCCTCATCCACAGGTCTCCCTGCAACTTTCAAGTTTT